>ML686206.1:510125-554741 GCA_007922175.1 Pelusios castaneus
AGCAGTGAAATTGACATATTTGACAGCTCCAATGTCCTAGAGTGGCCACGATTGGCACTCTGGGACATTTCCGGAGGCTGTCTATTGCGCAAAATGAGTACACACGAGCATTACCGCGGAACAGCTGTTCCGCGATAATGCTACCACTCTCGTTTTGAGTGGTTTAACTGTTGCGTGGCAAGAGGGTGTTGCCACACAACAGAGAAATTGATCGTGTGTACGCTATTGGCTTTATTGCATGGTAAGGAGCCTTACCGCGCAATAAAGTGATCGTGTGTACATAGCCTTAGTAACAGTCTCAATGATCACGGTCAAATTATGGGGCGCACAATAAGGGAGAAGATCACCAACCAGCCTTCATGGCTATGGCAGGAAGGTTCATGTACCCCAGGTAGCAACCGGGTGCCTCCGGGGTGAGGCAGCAGGGCTCCCACCGAAACATGCTGCCTTGGCGGTCAAGCACTCCCAGGCCAGTCAAATGTCCCCGACTGAGGTTGCACCCCCCATTTCTCCTGGGATACCTGTTTCCTTGCTCCTACTGGACACCGGGGTAGTCTGCCATCAGGAAATTCCCGAAGCCATCGGCGTCATCTGGAGGGGGTAGGGCTGGCAGGGGCTCACATGGGTCTTTCATGGAGGGCAGCTCCTCGAGGTCGCAGGACTCAGGTGGCAGCTCTGGTCCACAAGGTGCTGGGGATACAGGTTGGTCCTCTAGCTCCTCCGCCAAGGGCAGCTCCTCCAGGTCACAGTGGTCGGGCAGCACCTTCGACTGCCAGGGCTCCAGGTCGGGGTGCTGCAGGTTGGTCTCCCCAGCAGAGAGTTGCTCCCGTGGGTTCCAGGGGCCAGCTGCCTCCTCTGGCTGGCCAGGCTGCAGCCACTCGGGACGGTCCTTCAGGCCCCAGGCTGTGGGGAGGTCGGGCCAGGCCTTTTGGTTAAGCGAGCAAGAGTCCCAGCTCGGGGAGCAGACAGAGATCTCTCCTCCAGGCCTGCCAGGGCCTGACTGAGGGAGAGGACTTCCCTTTTATATTCTGCCTCCCTGCTCCACCCCCCTCTGCTTCCTGTCAGGTGGGGACGGGGCTTTGCATCCCCTCCCCTTGCAGGGGATTGGCCTGCCCTCTGTGTCCATCTCAGAGGACGGCCACGTTCCTTGCCCCTTACAGGAAAGAAGGAAGAGGAAGACAAAGAAGGAAAGAAGAGAAAAAGAAAAAAGAAGGAAGGAAGCGAAAGAAGGAAAGAAAAAGGAAGCAAAAGAAAGAAAGGAAAAGGAAGGCAAAGAAAGAAGAGAAAGAAGAGAAAGAAGCCGAGGCCACTGGCAGCGAGGACCCGACCGCGCCCCGGGAGGCCGCCGGCAGAGCAGAGCCCAGCACTGGAGGCCAATCCCAGCCCCGTGCTGGGAAGTCGAGGCAGCCAGCAGGTGTGAGCCCAGGAGCCCACCCTGGCCGCGGCCACCCCGCTGTCCTGGCTGCGTGGGGCAGGCAGGCAGGCCCACGCACATGTCCCGGCCCTGAGCCTGCCTGTTCTGCCCTGGGGGCGGGGAGGGCCAGCCCAGAGGCCGGGCTCAGGCCGGGTCTGCCACGGCAAAGCCGCAGCTCCAGGGGTCTGGAGGGGGCGGTGGGGGCTGCTGAGCTGCGTGGGGGGTCCCTCAGTGCTGTGTGGGGGTTGCGACGGCCGCTGCATGGCTGCGCACCCGCGCAGCTTAGAGGGAACATAGCTGGGGACACCAGTCTCGCAGTTACAGTAATGATCCTAGAATTGGAGAAGATTAGGGTTGTAATGGAGCCCAGGAGTTTACCTAGTCCAAATCCTGCTGAGCCTGCTCAAAGCAGGACCAACCCCAAACTTTAACTCATATTGGAGAGCTCCCTGGCACCAATCCTCAAACGCCTAACACCACTGAAACTCTCACTGAAATCAAGAGGAATTAGGTATCTAAATATCTCTGAAGATCTGGGCATTTGTGTCTCCCCTCTCCAACCTCTGCCTCCGGGATACAAGTAGGACAGTATTTGCCCCAGTGATGCCATTGCTAGTGTCATACCTCTTCCAAGAGGCTGCATTTTGACTGCTCTTTCTCTCCCAAAGACATGAGGTGGTCTCAACCAGCTCCCATCACAACTGAGTCCTTGTTCTTCCCTTTAAACTTGGGAACCACAAGGAATCTGGAAGACTCAAAGCTGAGGGCCAGAAGAGATCCCCTTGGGTCTTTATTTCATTATATTCAGGAAGCCCTGAACCAAGGTGCCTGGCACTGATTAAAAAGGCACAAATGGATCGTGGATAAAATAGCCAGAACAAGGAAAGAGATGATACCAGCATAGAAAAGTCAAAAGACAGTTCGGAAAGACATGGTAAAAATAAGCAATAAAAGAGAAGAGACAAAACACTCCCTGGGCATTTAGGTTGGCTTGTCTGAGGCCTGCAATGTACAGGACATTAGGCCTGTCCCTGAATTTCTGCTGGGAGATTGCCTCAACCTTTGCCTGGCTTGTTTTCTCCATTAACCAGTTAATGCTTCGCTGAGTCAGACAGCAGCCACTGGTGGCAGCAGTATCTGGCCCCGGTCGGGAACTGGAGCCGCTGGCCGCAGAGGGATAGAGCCAGCCCCAGCTGGGTCCCGGAGCTGCCGATTGTGGTGAGAGCCAGTGCCACCGGCATGGGTCCTGGAACCACCAGCGGCTGCAGGATTGGGCCCCGGCTGGGGTCCCGGAGCTGCCGCCAGCAGTAGGATCCAGCCCCGGGCCCAGCTGCAGGACCCTGATCAGGCCTGGAGCCAGTGAAGGGAACGTGACTGAGGAAGGGGCAGGGAGGTGCTTCCTGGAGCAGCTCTGGAGCTGCCTTCCCTGAAGGCAGCTCCAAAATCCACCCATATCCATAGCTTTTTTTTAAGTACATACCCTGGATGTCACCTCCCAACTAAAAAGCGGCTGTACTCTGGGAGAGAACATAAGACTGGCCATATGGAGTCAGATCAATGTCCATCTAACCAGTGTCCTGTCTTCTGACAGCAGCCAGTGCCAGGTGCTTCAAAGAGATTGAACAAATCAGGCAATCGACAGGTGATTCATCCCATTGCCCATTCCCAGCTGCTGGCAAACAGGGGCTAGGGACTCTGCAGAGCATGGTTTTGCATGCGGGGCTGGCAGCAAGGAATTGACTGAGACTGCTGCTCCCTGAAGGGCAGGGAGGCTGATGCAGAGATGTTTAATTTGCTGGCTGGGGAAAACAGTTGAAGGTGGGGACACACAAATAAAACCCTTTTGTCTTTTGCACCTGATCTGGGACCCTGCAGAGTTTTTGCAAGGCTAGGAGAAACCCAGTCACACTGGTGTTCTCAGACCACCTGAAGGAGTCAGGCCAGGGAGCACTTAGGAGGAAACATTAGGCACCACCATGTGATGTTATATCCTTTGCAAAAGCCAGCCACTCCAGCCTAGTGACAAGGAATGTGCCAACCTGCCACACTCTATACTCAATAGCCCCAGGACAAGCTGGAAAACAAGGTCTCCCATCAGTTTCAAACTCAAATGGATCCACTTTGTTAGTCTTTAAGCCACAGGACTCCTTGTTTGTTTTACTTTCTTTGTTGTCACCTGCAGGTTTTACTCATGCTGTGAAGGTTACGAACCAACAGTTCTGCTCATAAAAACAACAGAGGGGGAAGTAAGTATTTCTCTAACACCAAAGAGTACTGCGAGTGTGTCCCACCTTCATATTGGTCAGAAGAGAAAAGCATAGGTGGGCAGATCCCATATGCTGCACCATACGCTGGCGTGGGGAAGTGGGATGAGAACAGCCCTGAGCCCCACCCCCGAGCCTTGATCCACCCCTGGCAGCAGCCTGTTCAGCACAGCTGCTACCAGAGCATCCAGAAGCAGCGGGGATCTAATGAGATCCCAAGGGTTTTGTTTTCCTTCCATCAGGGTCTAGTTCATCTTTATGCTCTGTAAAGACAGCTGATTTCCATCAGGGGAATTCACCGAGTGATCAGGTCTCCCCAGCTCTCATATGCTACTCTCATAATTCCCACATGGGGCTCCTGTCAAGGCACACAAACAAGTGTGTGTACAACAACTGTTTGTGACCCCACTCTCACCCCTGCTCACCAGCATGTGATTTTCAAAATTCACTCTTAATATTCTTCCTACCCTACTGATTCACTAACTCCACACTGTTCTTCTGACTCACTCCTTCAAGGTGTGTGGTGCATTCCTCTCTTCTGACTGGAATGAAAGGAAAAAGAGCGGGGGAATGACCAGCTTTGGAACAGGGGAATGCTTTGTTTTCAGTGTAAGTATTGTTCTATTTCCTGCTGCACCTTATTAATGCTTTGTATAGTTTAAAGGTTGCTTGTGGGTTTTGTTTTCCCTTGTGTAACACAAGATGGCTGTTAAATATCACAAGACAGCAGACAGGTACCAGATGATTCCTCCACATAGCTCCACCAGTGCCCCTCAGTCCTGACAGAAGAGAATGCAAAGGAATAGAGAAATAACTAGGTCAGGTCAGAACAGTTTTCCATATCATTCAGTATCTTCTCCTCTCTATGCTTCTAGGTGCAACAAACCCTGAAGGGCAAGGTTGACTGTAGCCTGTAGGAGCTGCAGCAGGCTCCAGGCAAACCAGGAGACCCTCCGTGGTACTAAGGGTTGTGCTTATAGGGTTAGCTTCTCATCTGAGCCCTCTCTGGTCTCCCTCAGTGTCCCCCCAGGCACCAGCCCTCATGCCTTTACCTCTCCTTGGGAAAATCCTCCTGGCCTAAGTACGGGCTACAGCCTACCAGCAGGTTTGCCTGGGTTCAATGCTGCAGTTCTTCCCTTGGGAGCTGTGCTTAATGGGGCACATTGATCACATAACCTACTTACAACAGAACAGCCTTCTTCAAGCACAGGTTGGTTCCATCTTAACAACAGGAATAAAACATAATGAGCAAGGGCTTGTCAAAGAACAAAAGACCTGCAGGCTTGTCTATCTTTCCAGCGCTCAGCCCCTGTGATAGAATCGAGGGCAACTTAGGTTCTTCACAGTGGCATTGCTAGGCACCTGCAAACCATGCAACTGCAGTGGGCTCTGACGTAGTGGAGATCCCTGAAGGGTAGACTGACATCGGCCTGGGAAGTATCAGTTACTCCATCCTGCTCCCACTGGGGCTCTGCTGTATGGAAGCACAGGCAGGGGATGGAACCAGCTTTGGAAGGGACACCCCCTGCTTCCCATGCATGGCCTCTCCTAGCTCCTTCTCTGCTCCATTTTCCTCACAGTCCCAGTTAGTGCTCCAGAACTGAGCTTTGCTAGGGGCCCCCAGACAAAAACACTGCCATTCCTTCAAACCTTCCACTGGGGATCTGTGTGTGAGAGTACAGGTTTTCAGCAGAAACTGCCTCCCCTCCTTAGAGACAGAGTTTTGTAATCCAGTCAGATATTCTTTATCTCTATTTCCTAGACTTGGACTCCCCTCTTTTTGGTGAACTGGTCTGGGGAGCTGAGCCAGGAGTTTAGGAAGAACATCAGTGGGAATGGCTTTTTTTACATTATCCCTTGAGCACTGACAGATGGCAGACTAGCTGAAGCCATAGTACACGTTTCTGCTTATGTGAAGTCAGCCTCTGCTTGAATTAACCTCATATTCAGACAGTAAGGCCGCATACCACAATAAGACAAAACCATATAGTGTTCATGAATTGTTAGCCACCCCACTTCCCCCACAGCTGGAGTCCTTCCAGCCCAACCAGGTGAGACCCCACTAGCGGTACCACACTTGGCCCTACACTGGGGTGATATTATTGGTGGAGTTAAGCACCATTTAGCCCTAATGACCAGCCACCACTGATGGGCCAACCTCTCATATCCACATAAGCAGCCAACCAAACCACCCCACCAAACACCATCCAGAGTGGAAGGATTTGGAATGATATGCTGCCAGTGTGTTGCCTTTGTTTTCAAGGTGTGTCCTGAAATGGAGAAATACGAGTGGGTGTTCATCAAGAAACCAGAGCTGACCAAAGCAGTGCCGTACACCCGACACCAACGCTTTCCCTCTCCTCCCTCCCCTGTCCTCATCGCATCTCCTCCCTCTGGCCATGTAGCCACCTCAAACCATCTCACTGTGCCTGTGCTGCAGAGGGCTAAAGGCCACCTCTCCCCATTCCTGGCAACCAGACACTTCTTGCTGCCTTCGAAAACGGCCTCTATGTTCATGTCTGGGACTCAGGAAGGCATCATTATTGGTAACTATGCTTTCACTACACATCTTCGTACACACCTGTACTGCCCTCGTTTACACACAGCCCTCAAGCACTCCTTCCCGGGGCTCCAGAGAGCACAGTCGCAAGGTACATGCATCTGTTAGGAAGCTGCAGACTGTTCTCTCCATGGCTAGCTAGCTCCACTGGCTGATGTAGCAGGGCACAAAGTACAGCCAGGGACCTACTTCCTCCCTGCTTCTTTGCATGGTTTGCACCCTCATGGCTGCTATGATGGAGCAGTGGCTACACTTGGGGAAGCACAAAGACTGCAATAGTGTGCGGTACGTGTGTGTGAGCGTACTGTCTGGAACACCGTGTACAAGCGCCAGCCTCAGTTTAGCCCTTTATGTTTTCTACCGTAAAGCAACAATAAGAAGTGAAGGTAGAAATTCCATCAACTTTGTAATGATTCCTGACTATGCCACACAGCCATTAGTTCCATCCTACACTTACAGCAATGGGGATTAAAGCCAGGACTCTTGTGCCTTACTACAACTCCATTTCACTTCAGGAAACTTACACCAAGGATGTCTCTGTAAAACAGGCATCTATCACTTCAGCTACAGGAGAATCTGTTAGCAGCAGCAAGACATTTATGATCTGAAGGCCAGCCATGAGGGGGCTGTAATACACAGACACACTAGCCCAGTGGTTTTCAACCTGTGGTCTGATTTTCAACCTGTGGGCAACCTGTGTCTAAGATTTTCAAAGGGGTCTGCACCTCCATTCAAAATTTTGTAGGAAATGAAAAAAGGTGGAAAACCCCTGCTCTAGCCAGTACATTATAGCGCATGCTGGGCACCAGCTGTAATGCTGCTGCAGCATGCCTGCCAACTTCAGAAGTATTAAACTTTATCTGTTTCTTTCCCCTTGTAATCGGACTCAGGAGTGAAACTGAGGTCAAATTTAGTGTTTGTGAATTCAAGATTAAGTTTTGCTGAGTCTCCAACCCAGTTTAGCAATATAGACTGGGCTACTCAGACAATCCCTAATACTGTCTTGCAGTCAGTTGCCCCATGAGATAACTCTAGAAGAGGAGAGGCAAAGCATAAAAGGCAAATGAACCATGTAAGACCAAAGGCTCTCCCATTTCCAGTTGTACAGAATGGTCAAGGAGAAAGAAAGCTGTAACCGCGGAGACACAAGTGGTAAGGTTAGGGTTCTTATTGGACAATCCATTCCCTCCAATCATCACTAATCGGGTGATAGCAGGTCCCCAATAGTCTCTGACTTTGTTCTGCAGGTGGTGGAGGAGGCCAAGCTCTGTACATTGATGCTGACCTCTACTATGGAAGAACAGAGCACTGCGAGACATTTGACAACCCACCTCTCTGTCAAGAGAATTTCCAAGTGCAACTCCTGGAAGTTTGGGGCTTTCAAAAGGCCTAATTGCTGTGAAACCAACTCTCCCTGCATCATATTAAAGAATGAGAGATTCCTCTCCACTGCACAGGATACCACGGCTGAAGATGACCCAATTCCCATCAGATGATACACTGATGCCTGACTCCATTGGAGGGAATTCACACATGGATTTTTCTTGCTCCTCTGAACCTCACTGCTAACCATTCTCCATATCTTCCCTCTCTATTATAATGAGAAAAACATGAGGAAAACAAAGGACCAAGGGCAATATTATATTGTGGGCACTGCCATACTATAAATGTTTAATAATAATTACATAAGAATGGCCATAGTGAGTCAAACCAATGATTGATCTAACCCAGTATCCTATCTTCCAACAGTGGCCAATACCAGTTGCTTCAGAGGAAATGAACATAATCATATAATCATAGAAGATTAGGGTTGGAAGGGCCCTCAGGAGGTCATCTAGTCCAACCCCTTGCTCAAAGCAGGACCAACCCCAACTAAATCATCCCAGCCAGGGCTTTGTCAAGCCAGGCCTTAAAAACTTCTAAGGTGGAAATTCCACCAACACCCTAGGTAACCCACTCCAGTGCTTAACCAGTGAAAAAGTTTTTCTTAATATCTATCGTAGGCCTGTGCTCTGCAACTTAAGACCATTCTGTCTTCTGACATCATTCAGAACAGTTGAGCTCTATCCTCTTTGGAAGCCCCTTCCAGTAGTTGAAGGCTGTTATGAAATCCCCTCACTCTTCTCTTCTGCAGACTAAATAAACCGAGTTCTCTCAGTGTCTTCTTATAAATTGTGTGTACCAGTCCTCTAATCATTTTTGTCGCCCTCCACTGGACTCTCTCCAATTTGTCCATATCTCTTCAGTAGTGGGAGTCTCCAAACTAGGCACAATACTCCAAATGTGGCCTCATCAATGCCAAATAGAGAAATATAATCACTTCCCTTGATTTTCTGGCAATGCTCCTACTAATACAACCCAATATGCCATTAGCCTTCTTGGCAATAGGGGCACACTGATGACTGATATCCAGTTTCTTGTCCACTATAACCCCCAGATACGTATCTGCAGAACTGCTGCTGAGCCAGTTGATCTCCAGTATGTAGCAATGTGTTGGATTCTTCTATCTGAAGTACCGATCTCTGCATTTGTCCTTATTGAACCTTACCCAATTTGTTTTGGCCCAATCCTCCAATTTTCTAGGTCACTCTGTATTCTATCCCTGCCCTCCAGTGTATCTACCTCTCCCCCCAAGTTAATGTCATCTGCAAACTTGCTGAGGGTGCAATCCACCCCATCCTCCAGATTGTTAATGAAGATGTTGAACAAAACCAACCACAGGAAGACCCCTGGGGCACTCCACTTGATATCAGCTGCCAACTAGACATCTAGCAGTTGATCACTCCCTTTGATGACTCAAAAATCTACCCAGCTTTCTATCCACCTTATAGTCCATTCATTCAACTCATAATTATTTAACTTGCAGTGGCAAGAATACCGTGGAAGACCATATCAAAAGCTTAACTAAAATCAAGGTATAACATGTGTAAGCAAGGTCCAGAGGCTGGACACTTCTCTTGCTTAGCAGCTTAAAGGGGCAGGGGGGCACCCTATTTGCATGGGCTTTGTATTTGCAGGAGTACAACTGTACTCAACATAATTACACTCTATATGGATGAATCCACCTGGGTGCTGGGCATGATTGGAAACTGCTTGAGTGGCTGATTTGGGTTACAAATCCTTCAAATCCTGTGTTTTAACTGAAAGGGGAAATGAAACATTGTCTGTTCATGATATGCTGCCTTTTGATGCTGCTCTGATGGAAAAGACACCATCTGCAACTCAGAAGAGTGGGCAACCCTATTTTTCAATCTTGTAAGAGCAAGGAAGGGGGGGTGGGTATCAGCTCTGCTGAAGAGCTATGCCTTAGGCAATGCCTAATTCCCCTTGTTAAAAGATAGACTTAATGACTCCTTGTGGAATCTTCTGTCATTCTGATCAGAGTGCAGTCTCTGGTGTCCTAAAAGCAGACATCTGGAGATGAAATCACTAGAGGATTGAAATCCTCTCTAAAAGCTGAATTCACTAAAAAGCTGACTGAGTTCTAGCATAAGTTGGTGCCTCAGGCCAGGAGAGCACCTTGCAAGCGGATGGGGCCAGTAGGTGGTGGGGCGGCCAGCGGGCACTCCCAGAGGAAGGTGTGAGTGACCAGCTATGTTCCCTCTAAGCTGCGTGGGTGCACGGCTGCGCGGCTGCGCAGCAGCTGTTGCAACCCCCGTGCAGCACTGAGGGACCCCCGTGCAGCCCGGCAGCCCCCGCTGCCCTCTCCAGAGACCTGGAGCTGCGGCTTTGCCGCGGCAGACCTGGCCTGAGTCCGGCCTCTGGACTGGCCCTCCCCACTCCCAGGGCGGAACAGGCAGGCTCAGGGCCAGGGCATGTGCGCGGGCCTGCCCGCCTGCCTGCCCCACACAGGCGGGGCAGGGAGTGGCCGCAGCCGAGGCGGGCTCCCTGGCTCGCACCCACTCGGCTCCGCCGATGGCCTCGGCCTCCTGGCATGGGGCCGGGATTGGCCTCTGGTTCCGGGGTCTGCTCTGCCCTGCCAGCGGCCTCCCAGGGCCGCGGTCTGGTCCCCGCTGCCAGAGGCCTCGGCTTCTTTCTTTCTTTTTTTTCTTCTTTCTTTTCTCAGCTTCCTTCTTTCCTTCTTTCTCTTCGTCTTCCTTTTTCTTTCCTTCTTCCTCTTCTTTGCCTTCCTTTTTCTTTCCTTTTCTTTCTTTCTTTCTCTCTTTCTCTTCCTTCCTTCTTTTTTCTTTCTTTCTTTTTTCCTTCTTTGTCTTCCTTTTTCTTTCCTTCTTTCTCTTCCTTCTTTTTTCTTTCTCTTCTTTCCTTCTTTCTCTTCCTTCTTTTTTCTTTCTCTTCTTTCCTTCTTTCCTCTTCTTTCCTTCTCTCCTTCTTTCTTTGCTTCCTTCCTTCCTTTCTCTTACTTCTCTTTTTTCTTTTTCTCTTCCTTCCTTCTCTTTTTTCTTTCTCTTCCTTCCTTCTTTCTTTCTTTCCTTCCTTCTTTTTTAAAAAGCTTTTTAAAAATTAATTTTAAATAAAAACCTTTCTAAAAATTAAATTTCAATTCAAAATTCATTCAAATTCAATTAATTAAACACAATTAATTAATTCTATTTACAATCACTTTAACTTCAATTAATGCCTATAATTTCTGTCATGTGAGTTTACACAAAAATTTTATTCAGAAAAATTTTTGCACACAGCTTGAAAATTTTGCGCACAAGCCGCCAAACCTTAGAGGGAACATTGGTGACCAGTGGGTGGTGCCAGTGGCCAGTAGATGGGGCAAGTGGCCAGAAGATGGCACCAGTGGCCAATGTGAGCAGCCAGCGATGGTGCCAGAGGAAGGTGTGAGTGACCAGTGGACAGTGCCAGCAGATGGAGCCAGGGGGTGGCACAAGTGGACCCAGAGGTGGCAGAAGACAACTGAAGGGGACTGGCTAAGCTCCCTGCCCCAGCCCTGAGAGGTAGATGCTAAAACTATGATGGTTAGTATTGGGGTAATGGAGAAGTGAAGGACATACTCTACATACACTAGGGTGGAGTGAGTTCTACTTATTGGGTTTTGTGGGAATCCTGTTCTGTACTGTATCTCTAAATCAGTGCTGGATTTGATATTGCCTATATATGTTCTCTTTGGGTATGTCTACACTGGCAATTTAAATTACTCCCCGTCCACACTGGGCTTTCATTAAATCGACTTAAGAAATTCCTTAATTTGACTTAATGAAAGCTTAAGTCGACTTAGTAAGAACTGCTGGTTAGGTTGACCTAACCCTTAAATCGACTCCTTAGGTCGATTTAAGCACAGTGTGGATATGGATTAACCCTTAAGGCAACTTTATTAAGTCGACTTAAAGGCAGTTAGGTCGACTTACTTACTAAGTCCTTGTTCAGGGTAACAAAGACTTAACAAAGTCGACCTAACTTTTTCTAGTGTAGACATAGCCTTTGTGTTACTATTAAAAGTTTTATGTACTACACTCAGACTCATGCTTGAGAAAGGGGAAGCACTGCCCCCTAGGGTGCCAAGGGAATAGTGTATGATTTCCTAGGAGACTGGGTGGGGGGCTCGAGCCACTTGATGTTGTAACATTGTTTGGGAATCCCTAGATATAGAACCCGGCCCTTTGCTGCTGCCGTCTTGATCCGGCAGAAGGGTTACGCATAGCCACTGCTTTCCCCACATCCACAGAGCTAGTCATCTCATCAGAGAAGGCAATCAGGTTGGTCAGGCATGACTTGTTCTTGATAAATCCATGCTGACTGTTCCTGTCCACCTTCCTCTCCTCTAAGTGCTTCAAAATTGATTACTTGAGGAGCTGCTCCATGATTTTTCTGGAGGGTGAGGTGAGGCTGACCGGTCTATAGTTCCCAAGGCCTTCCTTCTTCCCTTTTTTAAAGATGGCCACTATATTTGTCATTTTCCAGTCATCCAGGACCACTCCCCATCACCAGGTTTTCAAAGGTAATGGCCAATGGTTCTGCAATCAGATAAGCCAACTCCCTCAGCACCTTCAGATGCATTGCATCTGCCCCATGGACTTGTGCATGTCCAGCATGCGGCAGCAACGGCAGAGTGGCTGGATCAGGCCCGAGGGGCCGGCAAGCAACGGCGGCGGGAGTGGGAACGGGAGCAGAGTGCGGCAGCCGGCAGGTGGCCTGATCTGGCCACGCTGCCGGCTGGAGTTAGAGGCCTGGGGAGGGGTGAAGGGGCATGGGGACAAGGAGACTGGGTGGGGGCTGAGTAGTGTTGGAGGGGACTATGGACAGCTGGAGGCGGGACTGGGTGGGGGGCTGGGGAGGGATGGAGGAGATTGGGGGACTGGAGTGGGGGCTAGGGACAGAGGGGCCTGGGGAGGTGTGGGGGAGGTTGGGGGGCTGAAGGGTGAAGATGGGGGAAGCTGGGGGCTGGGGGGTTAGGAGGGCTGGAGTGGGGGTTTGGGGGCAGGAAGCTTAGGGGATGGGGATGGGGGTTGAGGAGGACATGGGGAAAGAGGGGTCTGATGTGGGCACTAGTGGACAAGGTTGGGGTGATGTGGATTTGAGGCTGTGCTTCATTTGTGAGGAAAGAGCTGGTGGGGCTCAAGCAGTTTGTTTTGCACTCATATCTGTTTGTAGTGTAGACATAGCCAAAAAGTAATTCAGTGAAGTACATCCCAGTGAGTATCCTCCTCAGCTTCCTTTCCTTCCCCTTCCCCTTTCCTTTAATCAAATACGAGGCCCCAGGCAACCCAACTCTTTCCCCACTGAATTGTAATATGTAATATAAAATCAACTTGAAAAAAATATTTACTTGTTTCCCCTCTCGAGCTATGTTCAGTTCTGGAGCAGAGGAAAGAACGTAACACATTAATGATCCAAAATGTAGCCTTGCAGAGCTTTCCACCTTTCTGTGGGATCCAATGCTCACTTTTACCCTTGGAGGGGCCCAGAACAATGGATCTGACTTT
Source organism: Pelusios castaneus (assembly GCA_007922175.1). NCBI lineage: Eukaryota > Metazoa > Chordata > Testudines > Pelomedusidae > Pelusios > Pelusios castaneus. The sequence continues at coordinate 523,254 of ML686206.1, forward strand.
TATATGCATGGACAAGCTGTCTCATGCAACTTTTAGAGGGTTTTGTGTCTTCCTCTGACCTAAGAAACACTGAACTCATGGTAACTAATACACCTGCTGTTATAGTGAGAGTTTGAAAAATATTTGCAATAAATGTTTTTTAAGACTCTAAAGCATTCCTACAATAACTTTTTTCATGTAATGTATCATGTGCAGAGTATATGATGGATTGTAGTTGGCATAAGTTGAGGATGACCTGCATAACTCCTTTTGTCACTCGTGAACTGCCTCCTCAGATTCATGATGATAGAATACTTATACTACTATATCATGTATTCTCTATAGGAAGAATAACACCTGACTCCCTAATATTTTAGAAGACCACTATTCTTAGTTGTTTATAAGAATTAACATTCTCATGTGGGGTGCTCACTCTTTGCCTCAAGCTCAATTTTAAAGTTTCAATAAAAGTGGCTCAGCCCTTTCCAAGAGCAAAATATGTGAAAAATAGTTAATTTTGCTAATGTTAAATGTCTTCTCCTTGAAGAACTCTAGTGCCTCCAAGGTAAAACTGATAGACTGATAGTTCTGGGGACACAAAGGTCCCCATGAAAACAGGCTCAGATTTGGTCAAGTTATAAGCCTTTGAAAATCACCATTTGTATATTTAGAGCTTTATGGATGTTTGCTAATAAAATTTCTGAACCTTCCATCATGAGGTTGACCTTGACTCTGTATATGTAGGCTGGAAATGTGACAAAGACATGCGACAAAAATGTGAGGTGTATATGATGACAGAGGCTAGATAGGCATGACAGCAAGTGTCATCGTCTCACATTTGTTTAGTAAATTAATAAAACTTCAGTATTTCAGTTTAATATTTTTATTAAAGTTCAAATGAAAACATATCTATGCATTTCTTTTGAATTGAGGTACTTAGGCATGTTGATGCTTCCAGTGCCAAAAAACTGTTGCCCATGCAGCACCATGCCTCACAAATTGCTGCTCAGCAAATACCATAACTTGCTCAGCTGTATCATCAGCTTAGAGGCAACACTGGTGGCATCCATGGTGTGTTTGGGAAAATGTTCTGACATGCTACACATGTGGTGTTACAGTGGTCAAAGGGAAATTGTCTACAGGGTTACAGTCTAAATAGTCTTTACTAGTGAATGGTTTAGTACTCCTTAAGATCCTAATGAAAAATGCATTCATCTCTGTGCAAAGATGGTTTGCCGGGTGTGGGGTTATATTAGGGGCTAGTATTGTTCAGTGGTTAAAGCATGAGAGTCTTGAGTTCTGGAACTAAGACCTAGCTCTGCCACGAAACTGCTGTGGGACTTTGGGCGAAGTCGCTTCACAGCTCTGTGTCTCAGTTTCCCAATCTGTAAAATGAGGTTAGTGTGTCCCTTTAAGACAAGGGCTCTCAAATGGGAGTCGCAACTCCTTAGGGGGTCACAAGGTTATTATGTGAGAGTGCAGATGTCCAGGGGGTCCAATAGCTGTGCAGATGCCAGGGAGGCAATGGGGCGCTAAGTTTGCTCTGAAAAGCGGTATTGATACAAATCCTTTGCACCCACCAGTATTAAACAATAATTTAAAAAATAACGTCGCTGCGTCTAAAAATAATTCAATAAAAATGTGGTTTAGTCTGAAGTTTAAAGTGGTAAGAAAAGATAAATTCATTTTAGACAGAAGGTTTGGTTATAAATTTAGCATTTAAAATAGTGTTGCCTAGAAAAAAATGTATTTTTAATTTGGCAAAGGACCACACTTGGGGTGCGTCTACACTTACAAATTAAGTCGACTTAATTTAATCTGCATCTACACTACAATTAAGTCGACTTAAGCTGTTGCTTAAGTCGACTTAAGGAAATTTAAAGTCGACTTTATTAAACCTGGTTTAAAATCGACTTTCCTGGCTAAGTCGACTTTATAAAGTCGACTTAGCCAGTGTGGACGCAGATGAGCCCTAAATCGACTTAAAGTCGACTTAAGAGCTCCAGGGCTCCCCCACTGCCCTCCCTGCCAGGGTGGCTGGCACAGCCAGAGCCTGGCGTGCCCCCCCACAGGGCAGGACACAGCCCTGCCCACCCTGCTCCCATGCCATGCCAGTGTCCCTGTCCTGCTCAGCCCCCATTGTACCCAGGTACAATAGGGCAAATGCTGAGCCCCCTGGCACTTGGCAAGGGGTGCCCCCCCTGCCACCATGGACCAGTTCCACCTAGCCCCAGAATTCGACTTAGGTGTCCAGTGTGGACACTCTAAGTTGATTTGGCAAGATCCCCTTGAAGTCGACTTAATTTTTGTGTGGACATGCAAAGTCGACTTATTTGGCTAAGTGTAGACATAGCTTTGGAGGCTGGCTATGTGAAAGGGATCGCCAATGCGAAAAATTTGAGAACCACTGCTTTAGGAGGTGGTACAAAGCTTGTTTCATTATCCCTTGTAAAATGATTTCAGCTTTTCAGATAGAAGGTGCTATGGAAAAGTGAGGCCTGATTTTATCAATCACAAGTCATGGTGATTTTAATGCCATCTTCCCTTTTCTATCTATGTTTAAGTAACATATTTCCAAGTACTTCAACCAGCACCCAAGCTATTGGCAATGCTACAGAAGTCATATACTCTTGAAGTCTTCATTATAGCCTTGTGTATGTTAGCATTTTTTAGGAAAGTTCCCACCAGGGATAAGACCAGTGAAAACCATATGGCAGATAAGTTCCAAAAGGGGTAGCCTTGTTAGTTTAGTTCAGCAAAACAAACAAGGAGTCCTGTGGCACTTTTAAAGACTAACAAATTTATTTATTGCATGAGCTTTCATCATCATAGTTGAGGTAATGAGGCAGAGGAGGGGGTGATCTGAAGGTCTTGTGTTATGCAGTGTTTGCTAGTTTGTGAGAATAATTGCTATAGACATAAATGCCATATAAAATTATAAATATTTTTATGGAGCGATAACCGATGTATGTGGTACTGAGAAGTGGTTGCACATGCCTATCTGGGCTGGGGCTCCCACATGCATGAAGGGGACCCAGACAATATGGGAAGGGGGTCCAGAGATTAGGAGGATTCCGGGGCCTGTCAAATTATACTTTAACCACTGGATATGAGGGCAAAGTTGGCAGCATGGTCTGTTGCAAGGATATGTTCCTGCTTTAATGTTTCTGTTGTTTGATCTGTAGTTACTAGTGAGTATCCATTTAAGGTTGGGGGGCTGTCTGTAAGCAAGAAGAGATCTGTCACCCAAGGTTTGAGAGAGTGAGGGATTGTCTTGTAAGATAGGCTGTAGATCTTTGATGATGTGCTGAAGAGGTCTGACTTGGAGGTTGTAGGTGGCGACCAATGGCATTCTGTTGTTTTTTTTCTTGGGCTTCTCCTGTAGTAGTTGACTTCTGGGTACCTGTCTGGGTCTGTCAATCTGTTCTTCACTTCTGCGGATGGGTACAGTAGTTTTAAGAATACTTGATAGAGATCCTGAAGGTGTCTGTCTCTGTCTGAAGGACCGTAGCAAATGCAGTTATATCTTAGGGCTTGACTGTAGACAATGGATCATGTGGTGTGTCTTGGATGAAAGCTCGAGGGATGTAGGTAACTATAGCTATCAGTGGGTTTTCGGTATAGGGTTGTCTTTATGTGCTCATCACTAATTTGCACTGTAGTGTCCAGAAAGTGGATCTCATGTGTGGAGTGTGCCAGGCTAAGTTTGATTGTGGAGTGGAAATTATTGAAATCTCTATGGAAATCTTCAAGGGCATCCTTACCGTGGGTCCAGATGATGCAGATGTCATCAATATAGCCAAGTTTCAAAGGGGTAGCCGTGTTAGTCTATTGTAGAAAAACAAGAGAGTCCTGTGGCACTTTTAAAGACTAACAGATTTATTTATCACATGAGCTTTCATGGGAGAAAATCCTACTTTGTCAGATGCTTTGAAGATGGGAAACATACAGAATGGGAGGAAATTAAATGCAGGGGAGTGGATGACATAGGATCAGGTCAGGCTGTAACAGCAAATCAAAATAAGTGTTAGGATTCAAACACTGGGGAACAGCACATAGATGAAGGTGAGGTCCAGTCACCTGTTGTAATGAGAGAAAAATCTGTAGTCCCTGTTTAACCCCAAGGCAACTGAGTGAAATTTTCATATACGGTAAGTTCGAGTTCTGCAGTTTCTCTTTGAAGCTGTGATTTGTTATTCATTTATTTCAACACAGCTATTAGCAAGTCGTCAATGAAGTGAGCAGAGAGATTGAAGTGTTCCCCTATTGGTTTTTTAGTGTTGCAATTTCTGATGTCAGATTTGTGTGCATATATTCTCTGGGGCAGGGGCTGTCCTGTTTGTCCAATATATAAGGGAGAGAGGCATTTCTGGCACATGATGGCATGAATCACATTGGTGGATGAGCAGGTGAATAAGCCCTTGATGGATTTCATTGATCAGAAATATTATTTGGTACCCAAATAAATTGTAAACATCAAGAGAGGCGGGCTGATTATATGTTGTATATTAAGTATAATCTAATCATGTGACTTGCATATTAAGTAGAGTGTAACAATGTAGGGCTTTAGGCATGATGTAACCTGTTGCATTACGTATATTGTATTTAGCATGTTAGAAAGTATATATGTTTTGTGAATTCTGTTTTCGGGGCTTACTTGTACAGGTGTCCAAGGAGGCGGGTTGTGGCTACTTCCCATGAGGTTGGATCTGTAAGGGGAACAAGCATTGTGATTAAAGGCACCATTTACCCTTCGTGCTCCTGAGTGGACCTGATCCTTTTCCTCCTCTTCTTTTCTTTCTAACATCAACCATAGCATTTAATTTATCTAAAAATATGCAAATCCACAGCTGTGTTATTTAGTGCCATCAAAAGCTGACCAGCATAATATCTTATTGTAAACCCACCTCATTGTGATGTTTATACTCAAGTGAAAACGTGTATTCAGAGAAAAGGGTTGGGATGGTAGTTGCAAGAATCTATTAACGTATCTAACAGTCTCATAGTTACAACTTCAGGATAATAGAACCATCATTAGTAAAAATGAAATATGAACATATACATGCTGATAGATAGGATAAATACAGTGAAGGGTTTTGGAACCTACATGTAAACTACTTAACTTGCAGAAGGAAAATGTATTCAAAGCCCAAATACATTTTTCTAGTCACAGTCTGATTATTCTTTTGTTCATTTTCTCCAGCAATTCAGCACAGACATGATTAATACCTTCAAGGGGGGCAATCCCAGAAATGCTTTGAGACAAGAAAGAGGGAATAATAGCAAATCACATACTAGTCAGCTATTCAGCCATGAGAATAATTAGCAATTACAAGGTGCATTCAGAAGAATATAGGTAAGAAAATATATGATGGGGTCTGACTCTCCTCCATTCTCATCAATTTTATGCTAATATAACTCTGGTGAACATACCAGATCTAAAACTGATGGAACAGAATGGATTCAGGGCCCCGGTGTTCCAGATAAAGTGATGGGTATAGATGGAGCTCAGACAACATCACTCTGATCCACAGGTTCTGAGCAGGCCTTTGTGGCCATAGAATATTTAATTGTGGGTCACCTTTTCCTTACAAGTTTCCAATGATGTCATTTCATGATATCTGACTATCATAAAAGTGATGCATAAAGGATTAGTGGTGTTACTTCATGCCTTGCCTCTAGTTGAGAAACTCTTTTTAAAATTTGAGTTCTGCTCGGATTTTCCCACTGATTCTCTCTTTCGAAGGCCCCATAGTGGCCCAGCCCATTTTTTCCAGCTGAAAGGGGTAGGCAGGTTTCCCATCAGACTCCACCCTCTCCCAAGAGCTCAGTTTGCTGCCTTGATAGAAATTCCAACCCCTCCAAACACAAAACTGTTTACTCTGCTGCCCATCTTTCCTATGCCTGTGTGTATTGCCTGGATTAAAATTCAGAGTATTTGATTGTAAAGGGGAACTAGGTCTCATCCAAAGTACCTAAAACACCCCAGACTGGGGCTGTATTAGCTCTTTGATACAACAGCAAAACTTGTCAACATTTGTGATGCTATAGATGCTGAATACCCAAGCTGCAGCTGCCTGCTGATTTCAGGTGTAAATCACAATCAATTATCATATCAGGTTGATTATTATATTCAATTCCTGAGATCTGCAGAGTGTCTTTGTCAATTTAAAAACGTGTTTGTTATTTCACTTTCCATTTGCACTTTTACTCTTTTGCTATATAAAATTCAAAACAATGAAAGAAAAAAACATTTAGTAGTGAGGACTGGATGGCACAGGGAATTGGTAATAGAATATAAAGAGATCTTCCATCTAACTAACAGGGCTGGATTAACTGGCCCAGGGGCCCCGGGGCTGCCTCCCACTGTGGGGTCCTCTGCCTGGGGCCCCTGCCCCCACAGCGGGGCCCCCAGCATGGGCCCCCTACTACAGGGGCCAGGACCCCAGTCCCCCCCATCATTGGGGGGGACCTGGGGCCCAAGGGCACTCCCACCCCAGCCCCTCTCCAGCCAGTCTGCCAGGGGAGGTCAGTGGCAGCTGGCACTGCAGACCCCCAGGGTCACAGGCCTTGGAGAGCTGTGCGCCAGGCCAGGCCAGCTTGCCCCGCTCCCCCAGGCAGAGCGAGCAGGCTCTGGCCTGCCTCACCCCCAGGGTTGGACCAGCTGCCCCAGGGGTGGGGTGGTAGTGCAGAGCCCCCCACTCTGGCTACAGGGCCCATCCCCCATCTCTCTACAGTGTTGACAGGGCAGGAGCACTTTCTGTGCTCCTGCCCTGCTGGCACTGAGTGCGGTGGGGGGTCTCTGGATCATCGAAGAGGTTTTAGGGGCTGGAGTCCGGGGCCCCCTTTTGGCTGGGGCCCAGAGCATAAGCCCCTTTGATAATGTGGCCCTGCTAGCTAAAGTAATTATACAGCCCCCACTATCATAGTATCTGAGCACTTCACAGTCTTTAATGCAGTGGTTCACAACTGCTGTCTTGCAACACAAAAGGGTGTTGTGGCACAGCAACTGAGCATGTTGCTAGCAAGGAGCCTACTACCAAAAGTCCCAGCCCACTGCCAAAAGAAATCTCAGCAGCAAGGAGAGCTTTGGCAGAGGCTGCTGCCCCTTTAAGAAACTGCTACCTAAATCACCTGCGGCAGCAGCTTTCTGCAGCAGAAGGGGTGTTGTGTTAGAAGCCACCTCTGAAATTGTTTGTGGCAGCCAGCTTTTCAGTAGCAGAGGCTGTTCCTGAAGCTTCCTGCTGCTGAAATTGACCATCACTAAGTTTTTTCTTTGGTGGCAGAGGTAAGTTTAAATTAAGCCACTGCCAAAAGCGCTGCTGCTAGGAGGAAATCTGTAGACAAAGGGGGCATCCCTTTGTTGTGCATGACTGGGGGAGCTCCCAACTGTGTCATGGCACTTCAGGGGTTGAGAACCCCTGCTTTAATGTATTTATCCACAATGCAACCCTTGGAGATAGGGCAGCACTATTATCCTCATTGTACAGATGAGGAACAGAGATGCTAAGAGACTTGACCAAGGTCACTCAGGAGCCATGTGACACAGTAAAGAATTGAAATCAACTCTCCCAGGATCTAGTCTAGTAACCTAAATACTAGATATTCCTTCATTTCTGTTGTGTTGTTACTTGAGTAAAGCTCAGGTCAGCAGAGCCCAAACTTTGCTGGTATTTGGTGGCTTATGTGAAATGAGACAATGGCAGTGGCATACTGAGGAGGGCCAGGTTCCCAGGCACCAGGCTGCAGGGGGCTGCCAGCCCAGCACCCCTCAAGGCCAGGGGACTGTGGGAGTGAGGGTGCCCCATCTGGGCTGGTAAACACGAGGGGTGCGGGAAGAAGTAGACCATGGTGCAGTGTGCCTGTCTGGGCCGGCAGATCCTTCACAAGGGGTGGGGGGCATAGGATAACAGATACACATGGGGCACAACTCAGCACCTCCCTCCCCATGGATCAAGGGCCAGCCCAGCCCTCCTCCCCAGGCTGGAATGGGGGGAGGGCGATGCTCCCTGACATCCGAGGCATCTCTTTGCTGCAAAGATAAGTTTAATCAACAAGGCTCTTTTCCACCCCATTTTCTTTTTATGATTTAAATTTATTTTTATAATCTAAAATAAACAAGAAAATTCAGGTAAACTGACATTAACTGATGTTCCAATTAGGAATTTAAACAAAAACTGAGAATTCCCACATCAACTGCAACACTACACATTTAAGTCAGATCATGACTCTGACAGCACACAGCATTGAGTAGGGCAAAATGCTGTACGCACAGGGGAGAAGTAACTGTCTCTATGAGAACCACACTTTGCATTTCCTGACTTTTGTGCCTGTAAAAGTTGAACAGTCAAGCTATGTTGAGGAGGTTCATGAAGGTACTGCAGCTTTTTAAATGGCACCCTTCCACACACACACAGCAGGACATGCTTATCATCCATATCTGATTCAGATACATAATCTGTGATGCATTTATTACACTGATCATAATTATCATTGTCACTTGGTGCTTCCTATATCTGCAGCTTCTTGTCCTTTACTTAGCTTGTAAGCTCTTTGGGTCGGGGGCAGTTTTTTTGTTGTGTCTGTGCAGTCCCTAGCATAATAGGATCTTATTCTTGGTGGAGCCTCAGTGTATTTCCATAGTACAAATAAATGATATCCTTATAATAAACAAACACACATCAAAAAGATTTAGAAGAAAAGACTGATTCCCCAGGTAGGTCGCCCAGATTCCTCATAAGAAAGCTTTCCTTTCATTGTACCGGTAGAGTTGCCAGATGAAAGTAGGGCAGAAAGCAGACCATTCGGCTGTCCTGTCTTACAGGGGCGAGAGGCGAAAAGTGGTGACTCTGGAGAAAAGTAGGACAATCCTACCTCCAGGAGCCTGCTAGGCTCCACAGGGAATTGGACGGACTCAGTGTGGGGTCATGACCTCTGCCCTCAACATTAGAAGAGAGTACTTTGCGGTCATGGCTTTAACACCTCCTGGGTCCTCAGCCTCGGGCCCAGCTAGTGAATCTGCGCATGCGCAACCGGGGAGGGGCGGTGGTGGCTGGTGCGCAGGTGCGGTTTCCATAGTGCAGGGGTACACAGTCGCTGGCCGGCCGCGGCGCGCGAGCGGCACTGCCATGGCCGGGGAGGCGGGTCCCCAGGGTGATGCGCTGTGCGGGCTGGAGCTGCAGGCGGTCATCGGTTTCAACGGTACCGGGGTGGCGGCCGGCGGGGGCCTAGCGAGGACTAAGCCAGTCGGGCAGAGTTTGGGCTGGGGGGCGGTGGTCGGGGAGGGGCAGGGCTGAGGGGCCTGGTGTGGGTAGCGCTGGGGTGGGGGCTCTGATCGGTCGGGGTGGTGGGCAGGGGCAGGGCTGAGGGGCCTGGTGTGGGTAGCGCTGGGGTGCGGGCTCTGATCGGTCGGGGTGGTGGGCGAGGGCAGGGCTGAGGGTCTGTGGAGCCCCATGCAGGCTGTTTGTTGGAGGGAGGCTCATGGTCCATTTCAGTCGCCGATGGAAGGCCCCTCCCCCATCCGTGGGGTGCGGTGACTTGCCTCTGTGGGTCCAGCATGTTTGAGCACTCTTTGGGCATCTCCTGCACACCCTGTTGCTCCCCTCATGCCAGGCCCCCTTTCTGTATTCTGCCACTCATTTTAACTTACTGAAAACATCTCTGCAGAGCAGTGAAGTCACCTTCTCCCCATCCAGCTTCACACAGCCCCAGCTTCTCACTCTGTCTCCCCCCCACAGCTGTTTTCATTTTCTCCCAGGAAAGCTCGCGTGATACATACATGTGCTAGTCTTTAAGAGCCATAGGACTCCTTGTTTGTTTTCTTGTTTTCATTGTCATTGCTCTTTGACTTGCATCTAGATTTTGTAACCTCAAGGCAGGGGTGCATCTCTTACGCCTGGAACTGCAGTGGCACACATGCCTGCTTTGCTACATCAGCAATGACATCTGGACTAAAGTGTGGTCCCAGAGAAGTTTATGTTAGTTTCCCTGAGGGATGACCTTAGTTTGGAAATCCTGGGATCCAGAGGTTCAAATCCAGTTCTTGGCCTTGCCTGTGTTCCAGAGGCATGGGACTAAGATGGGTGCAACAGAATTCTGTGCAGTTGATTGTGCATCTCCAGAGGAGAATCTTAAAACCAAGCTTTCATGTGTGTGCTCTCTGCACAAATGTTAAAATCCCACAGCACTTGTCATAAAAGCCGCAGTTTGCCCTTGTATTCTTGTCCAAAACCTTCTCTCCCCATATTGATTGTGCACAGTGTGCCAGTTATCTGGTAGACTGCCCAGCTCTCTGCCCCAGAAGTGGATGCTCTTTGATGCTGGTGAAGGGATATTACGTTTCCAGACGTCTTTTTGTGGACTTTTGCAATCTCTAGGCACTCAGCAGCCTTTTCACCAGCTCTGAAATGCAAGTATCTACTTCAGATGCATGGAGAACAAGGGTAAAGCCAAGAACTGTTTTTGAACTTTTAGTTCCATGAATTTCAAAGGAGAGATATAGAGAGAAACATGGGGAAATAGTGAAAGGGAGAGAGTGAGTGTAGGAAAAGGGAGGTGACAAATGTGAGAGATGGAATATATGAAGACAAGAAGGAACAAAGGAGTAGATGGACTGGATCAGTTAATTGCACTTATCTGGCCCCCATCATTGTAATATCTGAGCACCTTGCAATCTTCAATGTATTTATCCTCCTAACACTACTGTGAGAAAGGGCAGTGCTATTACTCCCATTTGCAGACGGGAACCTGAGGTGTAGACAGCCTGAATGAGCTGCCCAAGATCACACAGGAAATCTGTGACAGAGCAAGGAATTGGACCAGGTCTCCCAAGTCCAAGGGTAATGTCCTAACCACTGGACCATCCTTCCCTGCCTCTGAGATTAGAAGGTATATGCTCATATATTATAAATCTGAGCTCTGGGAGCCATTCCGTTCATAAGAAAAAATGTAGTGTAAACACTGATTCCCTAATTTAGAGGTTAAAGAATAACTCTTTTCTGAAAATGATGCTTTGGCCAAATACAAGTTATGCTTTAGTCAGGTGTAAATTATTGGGCTCAGTATAGGGGTAATTGGCTGTAATTTAAGGGCCTGTGATATGGTGACTTAATGGTCCCTTCTGGCCTTGAAATCTGTGAATTATCTCTCTTACCCCATTTCTACTGTAGGGCACATACCGTTTGGTCTGATCTGCCACCCTGATCGGGAACACTTTATCTATCCTCTGGGATGTACTGTAATTATTCAAGGCCTGAACAATAATATACAATCTTTCCTGCATGGCCACACTAACAATGTCTCTTGTGTTGCTGTGTCTCGGAGTGGATGTTTCGTTGCTTCTGGACAGGTCACTTTCATGGGTTTCAAGGTGAGCAACATTTTTTACATTTATTTTTGCATTTATTTTTCCCTCCCATACTGTAAGTTTTGCATTTTCAAGCATCTGACAAAGTGGGATTTCTCCCACGAAAGCTCATGGAATAAATACATTTGTTAGGTTTTAAAAGTGCTGCAGGACTCCTTGTTTATTTTTTACATGAAACTTTTGAGGAATCTAATAACAACTCAGGATAAGTATCAAGCTGAAATCTTTCTCATCAGAGGACTGATCTTGTAGCCTATAGTAATGTTGACTTAGTAGCACACGGGTTGGCAACCTTTGCCGGTCCCCATGCCAGCCCTGTGGACGGCACCCTTAGCAGCCTTGCGCTGGCGGGCGGCTTCCGGTTCCCAGCCAGGGCTGGGGCCGGCTCACACTGGCAGGCGGCCTCTGGTTCCTGGCCAGGGCTGAGACCGGCTTGCGCTTGCAGGCGGCCTCCAGGGCTGCCTCCTGCTGGAGGGCGGCCTCTGGTTCCCAGCCAGGGCCAGAGCCGGCTTGTGCCGGTGGGCAGCCTCCAGTTCCCAGCTGGGGCCGGGGCCAGGACCAGCTCATGCTGGCGGGTGGCCTCTGGTTCCTGGCTGGGGCCGGCTCCTGCTCCCACTGGCGGGTGGTGGCTGTGGGTGGGCTGACCTGCCCTGCTCCCCTCCAGCATGGGGGTCAGTGCCTCCAGGCCAATTGACCCTGGGCCCCGCTGCTCCCCCCAAGGGACGGCCCTGCCCAGTGGAGAGGTGGGGCCAGCAGGGGCCAGAAGCCCCGCACGCTGCAGCTCCATTTTTTTACTGCTGGCCATGCTCTCCAGCATGGGGCATGGAGCCGTGACACATGGCTCTTGTGATCCCAGGCTGTGCTGGGGGGCGTGGCCAGTGGGGGGAGCCTGAGTGGCGCCGTGTGCCGCTGCTGCTCAGCCCGCATGCCATGTATGGCATGCGTGCCCAAGGTTGCCGACCCCTGTAGTAGCACAAAGTCTGTAGCAGCAGGCCCTGTTGTTTTAACTACATCAGTACAGGCTAACTGTAAATGGGGACTTAGGCTCCAGAGTCACTTAAGTGCTTTTGAAAATCCCACTAGGTGCCTCTGAAAATCTGGTTCTTTGTGCCTCAGTTTTACCTATTTCTCTGGAATTATTGAATTAATTACTTTTTGTAGGACACCCTGAAATCCTTGGGGGAATGGGGCAGTAGCATCACAGTATTTTAAAATGTCTAGTTTTGGGACTCTTGGTCTTGTACGTTGTCCCTCTTTGTCCTGTTCACCATGATGTTACTCTGATCCTAAAATGTTAAACTTTTCTTTTGAGGTGTTTCTGAGATCAGGCCTACACAACAGACTTCTGCCAGCATCGCAAGCCCGTCAGGGTATGGAGATGAGAGATCTCTGAGGAATACAGCTAGCCTGGCACAACACCTAGTGTAGTTGGAGCTATGCCAACAAACAAAGCTACCCTTTTGCTAGTATAATTGATTTGTTTGTGTGTGTGGCGCAGGGATGGGAGAGGTTGGTTTTACTGTACTGGTACACAGTGCAGCTTTGCTGGTATAATACGCCACTAATCCTATACAGGTAAAGCACTCCTAATGTAGACATGGCCTTAGTGTGTGGCAAATCTGAAGAGAATTCAGATAAATGGAGTCCTGGGCTAGAAAGAAGCCTAACTTCTTTTGCACCTAAGAACCTGAGGGTATTCTAACTAATGTTCTTTGGGTCCCAGGCAGATATTATTTTGTGGGACTACAAGAAGAGGGAGCTTCTTGCTCGACTGTCACTTCACAAGGGGAAAATTGAAAAACTGGCATTCTCTCCAAATGACCTTTACTTGGGGTCACTGGGTGGCCAGGATGATGGCAGGTAACAGACTGAATTTTGACTCTCCCGCTTCTCCCCATCAAAGAGGTTATGTAACCAGAGGGCCAGGTGAAAGCGAACCCTCCCATGTTTGAGGACCAAATAAATGAAGACAGAAAAGCTGCTGTCAGCTTCCTCTCCTCCTGTTGTGAGTCTGATTCCCAACACAGCCCAAAATGCAGAGGGAAGTCTGAGTTGGTATACTGTGCACATCTGTCATAGACAGTGTAATTCACAGAGGGGTAGCCATGTTAGCTGTGTACAGCAAAAATAACGAGAGTCCTGTGACACCTTATAGACTATAGCCCATGAAAGCTTATGCCCGAAGAAATCTTTTAGTCTATAAGGTGCCACAGGACTCTCGTTGTTTTTAGTGTAATTCACATGACTTTACATATAGGCCCCTGACACATCACCTCTGAATCTTAATGCCTGACTTTTAGTGAATCTATTTTGCTTAATGAATGGGTATGAAGAAGGTATAAATTACATCAGTACAAACTCCCCAGGGCTATCCTTTGAATTTGGCCTAGAGAGACTGTCAGGAGCACCCTCACCTTCTAGGCCCTTATGACAGAATTATTTGCCAGTCACATTCCCATGCAGAGATGGGGGCTGTCAGCTGTGTGGTTTTTCTGCACGTGGTGTATTAAATCTCTCCCCCTCCGTCATTGGATGTGGCCTATACACCCAATTATAAACCCAAGGAAAAACATTCATGTCTTTAATGATAAGGTTCTCTGGGAAGCTATGCAATGGTTTGAAAGCACAGGTCTTTTCATGGGAAAACTAAGTGCATCTCTCTGCAGATATCCCCATCAATAAGTTCTGCCCTGGGCTGTGTTATATCCCATCCTGTTTTTATTTGAAATATGCTGTTTACAGTGTATGGTAAACTGAGCAGGCAAATAGCAGAAGGAGTCTTGAATACACGCAGGGCAATATATAATTATTTTAAACTGAATCAATGGAGATGAAAAGTGAAAGAATGCTATAGTAGCACAGATGAGAACCAGGTGTAGGGCCCAATTCTACAAACACTTATTACTTGACTTCAATCAGAACTACTGCCCCTCGTGCTCACTTTGTATGGCTGGGCACTATCTGAGGCAAGTCGTGTACAGCTCTGCACCATATCGGACTCCTGACTTGAATCATCTCTGTTACTCCACTCCGTGCCAGTCAAAATCCAGAGATGTGAAATGGTATGGTGTCTTTATGGTGGGTGCCACAGTTTCATGGTAATTGAACAGTATTTCTCCCTCCATAGTCCCTTGATGGCACCTACTTAAAGCTTTCCAGCTTTCAGCCATCACCTCTCCTAGGCAGAGGTCTCATGTCTGTTACAGCCTGACCTGATCCTATGTCATACACTCCCCTGCATTTAATTTCCTCCCATTCTGTAAGTTTCCCATCTTCAAAGCATCTGACAAAGTGGGATTTTCTCCCACGAAAGCTCATGCGATAAATAAATCTTAGTCTTTAAAAGTGCCACAGGACTCTACTGTTTTTCTCTTCTGTCTGAGGTTGTTAAGGCTGCATAACTCCATGATTTACACCGTCATATCCCCAGAAAGCCAGATTCCCCAAAAGGCCAGCACCTGAATTTTGCTTTCTCTCAAAGGGCTCTGACCAGTGTATTGCCAGCAGTTACAAGTTACAGCATAGCTTGTTCTAAGCAAGCACCTTTATTCTTAAGGTGAAAGCATTAGAGAGAAAACCATATTAAAACAATAAAAGAAACAACACACATGCTAAAAAGTTTACTAACTCCAGCATAGTGGTTTTGGCAATTTTTAGTCCTTCAAAACCCACAACTGGATTTTCCCCACTGACTCTAAGGTCAGAAGGGACCGATATGATCATCTAGTCCAATGGTTCCCAACCTGTGGTCCGTGGACCACTGGTGGTCTGCGAGGGTACTGCAGGTGGTTCATGGGGGGAAAAGTAATATAATAATAATATAATCCCATCTTATGTATCATGTTCGATGTTACTGCAGGTACTGTGACAACTGCAATATGTTTGTGAGTGACTGTAATAAATTCCAAGAGAACAGTCAGTTTAAACTTGGGCTGTTTATCCAAAAGTCCTTTCTTTGTATGTTGGTCTCTGGAGAATCCAGTTTCAACGAAATATGTGAGCATCCCCAAGATGCAGTATGTCTCTGGAGGTGTTATAAATTGAGTAATTTACCTTAGTCTTCCTCACTTGTTTCTGTTTTCACCTCTGGGAGGAGCTGTTGTAACCCACAGTGAAAAATAATTCGTTCATACACTCAATAACAAGATGGTCTCAAAAAGATATTGCAAGAAGTTACCCTAGCTGTCAAGGTGGGGGGACAGAATGAGATCCATCAGATCAGTTTCTACTGATGACCTAAGACAGGGGTCGGCAACCTTTCCCGGCCCCTGTGCCAGCCCTGCGCACCACAGCCTCAGCAGGTGCTGGGGGCAGGGCAAAAAGGGGTGGGACCAGGCTTCCGGTTCCTGGCTGGGGCCAGCTCCTGCTGGCAGGTGGCTTCCAGTTCCTGGCCAGGGTCGGGGTCAGGACCGGCTCACGCTTGCGGGCGGCCTCTGGTTTTGGCCGGGGCCAGGGCCGGCTCCCAGTGGTGGGTGTGGGCAGGCCGACCCACCCTGCTCACCTCCAGCATAGGGGTTGGCCCCCCCAGGCTGATTGGCCCTGGGCCCTGCTGCTCCCCACAAGGAATGGCCCTGCCCAGAGGGGGGGCAGGGACAGCAGGGGCCAGGAGCCCCGCGTGCTGTGGTGCCATTTTTTTTACTGCTGGCCATGCTCCCCAGCAGTGAAGTGAAGTGTGACCACCAGGGGCATGGAACCTCGGTACGCAGCTCTTGTGGTCCCAGGCTGCACTGGGGGGTGAGGCCAGCGGGGGGAGCCTGAGTGGCGCCACGTACCGCTCCTGCTCAGCCCACGTGCCACATTTGGCACGCATACCGTGGTCACTGACTCCTGACCTAAGACATGGTTAGAATCTTGGCCAACAGAGGTTAAAAGGATAATGTACAAACCCATTAAGCTGCTTTATGAGCAAGGGACATGAATTGCAATCCTATGTATCTATTTCCCAGAAGTGTGGGTGAAAGTTTTTCATGGTTATAATCTCTGCAAAGTGAGCACAAGCCTTGGACACAACTAGCACCATATTTGGGAAGATAGCATCGCTCTACTAATTTGTGACATTTTTCTATGATTTAAACAAATTGAAATTATTTTTTAAACCCCTCTTTTCCTGCAGCGTAGTTGTCTGGAGTATAGCTAAGAGAGATGCCATCTGCGGCAGCCCTGCTTCAGCCCGTAGTGCAGGAAATGCTACTGTCCTGGCGTTCTCCAACTGCAGAGATGAGACGTTCGTTAGTGCTGGAAAGTAAGATCTTGTCTATCTGACAAAAGAGAACTGTTTAGGGTTGAAAAAAGCCCACCAACCTATTTCCTTTTGCAAAGACTGTTTACCTAGCTGGAAGGAAATTTAAAGAACATGGAGTGCTGATATTTTTTCCTATCACTGTCAAAGAGCCTATGAATATTCCTCAACTTGTACCTTACAGGCATTTTTGCTTGTTTTGAACAAAGACTTTTCAAAGCAGTGCACAGGGAACTGCATGCACCTGTTCTGTTACTGATGGCAAGGGTTTGTATTCAGCATTCACCATGCAGCAGTTAAAATAATTTGCTTCCTAATGTTTATACAAGAAGAGAAGTTGATAAATGGCTCTAAACAGTGGCTTTTTTTTTTTCCTTACCTGTACTAGCCGTGATGTGCATTTATCAGCTCCATATGGTATAAGAAATCTCTACAGTACAGTACAGTTCCACATGTGAATATATTATTACTTATATTTAGCTTGCTTTTAAAAGATTCTGGGGGTCTGTGCCTGCCATTGAAACCTACCTTATAAAAAGGACACGTTCCTTTTTTCTCTTTCTAAAATAGTTCTTTTTTTCCATTTTATATTAAGATGAGGGATCCCAGACAGAATACACTAAACAGCCTTTATGAACACTGATGTATTAAAAGATCTCAGAGACTCCTGCATAAATAAATGTGATTCTGATGTGTGTTTTTTGACTACAGTGGGACTATTCGGGTATGGGAACTAGATCTACCAAATCGAAAAATTCGGCCTACTGAATGCCAGACTGGGCAACTGAAAAGAGTAATCACATGTATTATGGTAAGTGTTCTTCTGTAGATACTATACAGCTAAGCAGACTTGTAGGTGATTGAGACCATTTGCAATAATGACAGTTATAACTGCATGAAGAATGTAGCAGGCTGTGTCCTGGAGCATTTTTCTCCTGGGAAAGGATTTTTTGACTGCTTCTGATGGGAAGCAAACTGCGTTTTAGCCAGAGGCTCTGGCACCCGCAAAATCCCTTATCTGCTTATGAATGTTAGTTAGAAATTTAGTTAGCAAAATATCTTAACTTTCAACAGAGCTCTGGAGCATTTTATGTGTGTTTGGACACAAACTATACCCACAATTCCCCCTCCCCCGCCAATAAAATCTGGACAATGTGCTGAAGTGAAACCAGTCTTCCATCACAGTGATGGGCATGCAATAAACATCTAGCTAGACAGATGACCTGATCCTGATCTACTTATTTAAACCTTCCCATAGATGGCAGAAGATGACAGTTACTTCTATGTTGGCACTTCCAGTGGAGATATCCTGAAACTGAATATGAAAAGCAAACTGATGAGTGACTATGGACCAGTGAAGGAGAAGTTCAGCTTGGTAAGTGGCATCCGTGGGGGTTTTCTCTTAAATAACTTTTGCTAACCCCAGCAACTTTTCATGTATCTTTTCACCTGCCACCCATTCTACTCTCTTTGTTGGTAACTGACATGGGAGCATTTCCCCCTTTCTAACGCTGATTTAGAAGCTAATCACAGTTCTGTGCCATTAGTTCCTGTTGAATGGAGTAATTGACTCTGAGCCCAAAGACCGAATTTATTGGCTCAGCTCTGTTCAGCTTCATCTGGCTCAGCATTTGCTTTCCCCCTGTGTATTCCCAAAAGCTGGGTTTTATCCATGGCTCTTGTGTGATCATGCAGATTCTCTTACCAAGTTCAGTACAAGCCCTAGTCTACACTTGCCGCACTTTTCAGCAGCAGTACGTAAAATACCTTGCATATCTCCCAACAATTTACTAAGAGCTCTCTACATACTAGGGTAAGCTGACCAGAAATGCCTTCTGGTTGGCTTACCGATACTCCAGTTCCGGGGCTGGAGTTGCTGTGGCGATTTCCGGATCGATTGAGCGCGTCTACAGAGACTGTTCAATCAAACCTGGAAAATCGTGTGGATGGCAGTGATTTTGCTGCTGTCAGTATAGAGTTATCCTAAGATGAAGGTATACTGCAAGGTCATAAGAACACGAATGCTCTTGATTTTGCCAGTGCAGATGAAAAGCACTAAGGGAGTTCCAGATTCAGCTGTGGCAGATGTTTCCTCACCTGTACTTTCTTAAACCAAGGCTTACAGTAATACTGGCTAGGACCTAAGAGGTAGGGCTAACCAAACTACATACAACACATGCTGACTAGATTGGATGCAGTGCAATATTTGACATCTGAGTTCAACCAAATAATTGTCGGTGGGATTGGATCTCCAGCCTGCTTCCCCTGCTGTGATGTTAGCAGCAGCACTCTGCCTGTTCCACTAACTGGCAACTTCTCCTCCTCCCAACCCTGTTGGAGGGAGAGAAACAAAAAGGAAAATAACCCTCCTGCAAGCATGGTGTCCCATCCCCAATCCTTTCCCTTGGCCTAATAGGGAAGAGGAAGGACTATATCCCTTGGCTACATCAGATGGAACCAGCACATCCTTTTATCCACCCAAGTCTCTAGCCATCTCCAAGGCATCTGGAAGTGGAGGTGGAAGGTCATCTTTCTCTGCTCTCAGAACTCAGCTCCAGATCAGTGTGTGGTGGGAGGAGACTCCAGGGACAGTGAAGAGGAACTGTTCTAGAGAAGAGTGCTATAGAAAAAGTTCATCGGTAAATGGTGAACTGGGAACAGAAATTGCCTTAAATCTTATCCAGTCGCATCTGTTGGCAAGAGGGGGAGGACCCTGTTGGCAGGGAGGGGCATGATATAGGCAGAGCTGGTAGTGCTGCCTTGTGTTACACTGTGAAGTGTTGGGCAATTTTAAGACCCTCTTTTCGGTTACATAAAGCTTTGCCAAGAGTTAATCATTTGGGCTGACATTTTCCTTGCTGCATCTCATCTGCCTCGTGTTGAATTTTTTGGAAAATGTCAGCCCAAATGGTTTAGCTCTTTCCCAGAACAAAGCTGTGGGAAAATAATGTTGTTTTGTCCTGGTTAAGAAATTCTAGTGATCTTTTCTTTTAAATGGTCTGGTGCCCCCAGGCTTTGGAGCAGGTATTTGAAATTTGGTAATGGTGTGACCTTTGTATCAGAGATGTACCTTTTGCTATCCCCATGAAAATTTGCCCATATTTGTCTGACTTATAAGCCTTTGAATAATCACATTTCACACATGCTCAATAGAAACTTTTTAGAGCTTAACTGCTAAAATCTTGGAAGATTCCATCTTCACTGTGCCTGTCTAAGCTTCTCACAACTCCCAGTGCTGACTGGACTGCATATGCACCATTCCTATAGAGTGACTGAGCATGCTCTTGCCCACAGCTACAAGTGCTTCCAGGGACTTCCTATCTGATGGCTGCTCCTTGTTTCTCCAGGCTGGAGTGGGGCTGGGCATTGAACCTGAGAGCAGGAGCCTGGCTCTTTTGTGCTCTCATTGAACTTGGATTGTAAGCTCCTTGGGGCAGTGTAAACAGTGAGCCACCCAGTGGTGTGTAGTGGTAAGGCAGGGGTTTCCAGGGCCCCCCTCCTACACTAAGATAGCAGGGCTAGTGCTTTGAATAATCAAGGTCTGTTCCCATAGGCCTTTTGTCTTAGATGAAGGCCCTGGTGTGTGCTATCTGGTATAGGGGAGCCCAGGTTTACCCTCTGCACCAAACTCTGGTGCAGAGCAGCTGTCATACTTGCGTGCCTACTAGAGGATGCTTCTTTCTGAGCTTGGAGTGGAACCTGATTCCTGAGTCTTACTACTCCTCTGCTGTCAGCAAACATCTATGAAACCCACTGGCAAAGTGCATGGCCTATCCCATTCTAGTGCAGCTCCACATGGAGAATGAGACTGTGTCACTGCTATCAGTTAGTCCATTAACTGATCTAGCAGAGGTCTGTGCAGTAGATCTGAAGGTTCTCCTTCAAGTAGTGTCCCTGTGGGTGTCCCACAAATGGTGTCGGCGCACATCTGATCGTGGACAGATTAGAGATTATTTTTAGCAGTGCTCATCGGCCACGTACACTCGGAGCAGCAGTCTCGTGCTGGCTTTTTTTTCAACCAGAAACGTCCCCACATCAGGGCGCTGGGACCTCGGCACCGTTGTACACATAACCACCAAATATGACCTCAGCACCAACAATGGCACCGCAGGAAACCTTATCTGCGGCACTGACTCTGGCACTGACACATTTAACGGAAACAATGCATTCCTCAGCACCTCAACAACCTTCCATGCCGGAGGAGCCCTCGGCACCGATAACAGAACCAGAGCTCGCGGTTCAGAGGAAACATGCTGACAAAAGAAAACACCATTCCAAGGAGAGTGATACCTCTCCACCACCCTTAACCTTTTTTTGGTACAGAGAGATCACCTTCTCCAATCTCAAGAGAAGGAAGCATGTCTCAGTTCCGTTCTCCTCCAAAGACGAGGAGGGAGATACAGGTGCAATTTTCTCTTCACAATCACATCGCAGATCACACCATCATCGTGACTCTCACCATTATTCATGGTACTGCTCACCTTATTACAGGCCCCCACGCCCGTATCCACATTACTGGCGTGGCTGGGAACCATGGTCTCCATGTTACAATCCTCGTAACAGACCATTGAGCTCCAGATCCCATAAAGCCCCACCAAAACAAGTAGAAGACATACCACACCAGCAAATGGTGCCAAACACACAAGCAGGGGAGACTCCTGAATCACCTTCTCCTCCTCACAACTCATTGTCATCCCCAGACGAAGCAATCATCCCACCGCCTCCTACTGCAGTGGACAACTTCAAGCACTTTCAGGATCTCTTCAAGAAGGTTGCCGGTTATCTAGAAATACCAATGCAGGAGGTTGCAGAGTCCCAAAATAAGCTCTTCAAGATATTAAATACTTCATCCTCCTCCAGAATAGCCCTCCCGATAGACAGTGCCCTCCTTGAACCTGCAGACAACATTTGGCAGACTCCCGCCACTCTTCCACCAATGTGCAAGCGGGCAGATGAAAAGTACAACATCCCAGCAAAGGACTCTGAATACCTCTTTATGCACCCTCCTGCTAAATCCTTAGTGGTTGAGGCCACTAATCATCGCTTTAAGCAACATTTCAATAAATCAACACCTCATGACAAGGAGGATAAAAGATGGATCTGCTGGGACACAAAGTCTATACTTCCGCCACACTACAACTCAGAGGGGCCAATTACACAGCTGTTCTAGCAAATTACAACCATAGAAACTATATCAAATTGACAGATTTTATTGACTTTATCCTGGAAGCAAAAAACAACAATTTCACACCATAAAGATCAAATGATTTCCTGGACTGCTCTTCAGGTGGCCCTGCATGCTGCTGACACCGCTGCTTGGCAGCTGGCATCGTCATGCGAAGGGCATCTTGGCTTCATTCTGCCGATCTCCTCATAGAATCATAGAATAATAGGGTTGGAAGGGACCTCACGAGGTCATCTAGTCCAACCCCCTGCTAAAAAGCAGGACCACTCCCCCTAAATTATCCCAGCCAGGGTTTTGTCTAACCGAGCCTTAAAAATCTCCAAAGATGAAGATTCTACCACCTCCCTAGATAACCCATTCCAATGCTTCACCACCCTCCTAGTGAGAAAGTTTTTCCTAATATCCAACCTTGACCTCCCCAGCTGTAATTTGAAACCATTGCTCCTTGTTCTGTCCTCTGTTACCTTCGAGAACAGCCTAGCTCCCTCCTCTTTGGAGCAACCCTTCAACTAGTTGAAGGTTGCTATCAAATCTCCCCTCAGTCTTCTCTTCCGTAGACTAAATAAGCCTAGTTCCTTCAGTCTCTCCTCATAAGTCATGTGCCCCAGCCCCCTAATCATTTTTGTTGCCCTCCGCTGGACTCTTTCTAATTTGTCCACATCCTTTCTGTAGTGGGGAGCCCAAAACTGGACACAGTACTCCAGATGCGGCCTGACCAGTGTCGAATAGAGGGGAATTATCACATCCCTCGATCTGCTGGCAATATTCCTACTGATGCAGCCTAATATGCCATTGGCCTTTTTGGCAACAAGGGCACACTGTTGGCTCATATTCATCTTCCCGTCCACCATAACTCCCAGGTCCTTTTCTACAGCGCTGCTACTTAGCTGATCGGTCCCCAGCCTGTAGCAGTGCATGGGATTTTTCCATCCTAAGTGCAGGACTTTGCACTTGTCTTTGTTGAACCTCATGAGGTTTCTTTCGGCCCAGTGTTCCAATTTGTCCAAGTCTTCCTGGATCCTGTCCCTGCCCTCCAGAGTATCTACCATTCCCCCCAACTTGGTGTCATCCGCAAACTTACTAAGCACGCAGTCTATTCCATCATCAAGATCATTAATGAAGATGTTGAATAGAACCGGCCCCAGGACCGACCCCTGGGGCACTCCACTCGTTACCGGTTGCCAACCAGACATCGAGGCATTGATTCCTACCCGCTGAGCCCGTTGATCTAACCAGTTTTCGATCCACCTTACGGTCCACTCGTCCAACCCATACTTCCTTAACTTGCAGACGAGAATGCTGTGGGAAACGGTATCAAAAGCCTTGCTAAAGTCAAGGTATATCACGTCAACGGCTCTTCCCGCATCCACAAATCTAGTCATCTCATCATAGAAGGAAATCAGGTTGGTCAGGCACAACTTGCCCTTGGTGAATCCATGTTGACTGTTCCTGATCACTCTATTTTCCTCCAAGTGTTTCAGGATGGATTCCTTGAGGACCTGCTCCATGATTTTCCCAGGGATTGAGGTGAGGCTGACCGGTCTGTAGTTCCCCGGATCCTCCTTTTTCCCTTTCTTAAAGATAGGTACTATATTTGCCTTTTTCCAATCCTCCGGGACCACCCCCGTTCGCCACGAGTTCTCAAAGATAATGGCCAGCGGCTCTGCAATCACTTCCCCCAACTCCCTCAGCACCCTCGGATGCAGTTCATCTAGCCCCATGGACTTGTGCACATCCAATTTCATTAAGTGTTCCCTAACCTGACTTTCTATCACCGAGGGCCACGTTACCCCAGTCCGCGTTACCCCGTGTAGTAGCCTGGGAGCTGGCCCGCCCTGTGAAGACTGAAGTAAAAAAAGCATTGAGTACTTCAGCCTTTTCCGCATCAACCTCCACGAGGATGCCTGCCCCATTCAGTAAGGGACCTACACCACCTCTGATCCTTTTCTTGTTGCTGATATACTTATAGAACCCCTTTCTGTTATCCTTCACATCTCTTGCTAGCTGCAACTCCAATTGTCCTTTGGCCTTTCTGATTTGATCCCTGCAGTCCCGAGCAATATCTTTATATGCCTCCCTTGTCATCTGTCCAAGCTTCCACTTCTTGTAAGCTTCCCTTTTATGTTTCAGCTCCCTGCAGAGTTCCCTGCTAAGCCACGCTGGTCGTCGTCCACATTTGCTGTTCTTTCTCCACATCGGAATGTTATCTTCCTGTGCCTTTAACAGGGTTTCTTTAAAATACAGCCAGCTGTCTTGGACACCTTTCCCCTTTAGATCAGCCTCCCATGGGACCCTGCCCATCAGCTCCCTAAGGGAGCCATTACAAGCCACCATTGAAGACCAACCATTTGATAAAAAGAAATTATTTTCGGAAAAGACAGATGAAGTCATGCACACCTCCAAGGACTCTAGGGCAACTCTCAGAACATTCGGCATATACACACCAATTACAAGACACCGATCCTTCTGATATCAGCCGTATAACTCCAGATACTTTTACCAACATTCATTCTGATTCCAGAATAGCAGACAGGAACAACAACAGTGAGGCAGGCAACGATCACAACGTCACCGACAACCAAATAATCAGCCTACCAACACGGCTCCACCACCACCACCTAAGTCAAAATTTTGAAGCCTTGGTTGGGGGCCAGTAAAACCTTCTCTCACATCTACAGCAACCAACATCCCATATTATCAACAACAGACTTTACCCTTTCTACAACAACTGAGCGAGTCTCACTACAGCAAATGGGTTCTTGATGTCATAAAGATGGGTTACATCATCCCCTTCACTTCCAGACCCTTTCCCCACGAACCTTACCCGTCCCTCTTCAGGGACACATCTCACAAACACCTGCTTCAGCAGGAGATTCTTCATCTTCTCTAAGTAGAACCCATAGAAAGGGCTTCTACTCCCCATATTTTCTAACAGAGAACAAATCTGGTGGTTGGAGACCCATACCAGACCTCAGAAAACTAAACAAATTCGTAAAGCCCCAGAAATTCCGCATGACCACACTTTCAACAATAATACCTGCTCTAGACATCAATGATTGATTTATGGCCCTTCAGGATGCTTATTTTCATATCTCTATCCACCCTACCCAAAGATGATTCCTCCAATTTGTTGTGGGCAGAGACTACTACCAGTATACCGTACTACCTTTCAGTCTCTGCACTGCACCAAGAGTTTTTTCCAAAGTGTTAGCTGTTGTAGCAGCACACTTGTGAAGGCAGGGAGTCACCATTTTTCCCTAACTTGATGACTGCTTGATAAAGTTGAACAGCAGACAACAAGCACTCAGAGATGTACCACTTACAAAATCACTCCTACCAAAAAATTGGTCTCATCATAAATCCAAAAAATCCACACTAGAACCAACACAAATAATAGATTTCATAAGAGCTCACTTAAATTCTCAGACAGGAAGAGCTTCCCTACCACTAACAAGATTTCAGGCTATCTTGCAACTGGTAAACACTATAAGACGGTCTCCCACCACAGATGCTCTGACCTGCATAAAGCTACTGGGTCACGTGGCTGCTATGACTTACGTGGTAAGGTTCGCAAGACTGTACATGAGACCACTTCAGCTGTGGTTAACAAAGAGTTTACAAGCCACACAAACACTTGATACACTAAAGGTATCACCACCCAGGGCCGTCCTCTGGGGGGTTTGAGCGGGGCACTCGCCTTGAGCCCCACGGTTTTGAGGGCACTGCGCTGTCCTGCTATCAGTGGGGCAGCATGGGGCCCACCCCACTGCCCCCCCAGTGCAGACTGTGCAGCCCACTCACTACCCCGGCCCAAGGCTGTGGCAGCTCCGGGTCCCTGGGGGGCAACCAGGGTCCCTGGGGGTGGAGCAGGCCAGCCCACCACACTCCCCTCCACTGTGGAGGGGCAGGGGCCCCGCCTAGGCTGATTGGCCCCGGGCCCTGCTCCCTCCCAAAGGACGGCCCTGTCACACTGACCACAGTAAAAGACTCTCTTTTACTGTGAACAAATCCTACAAATCTATTAGAAGGTATTTCCTTCCTACAGGAACCACCTTCCATAATAATGTCCACAGATGCCTCCCTATGTGGCTGGGGTATGCACTTACATGAAAAGAACTGTCACCCCAGGAGTCCTCGCTCCATATAAATCTTCCTGAACTACATGCTGTTCGATACGCAAGTTTCCATTTCAAACAACACATTACGCACAACCATATCAAAATCCTAACAGACAATATTACATGCATGTACTACATAAACAGACAGGGAGGGGCCAGATCCGGCTCCCTGTTCACAGAAGCCACAAAACTGTGGCACTGGTGCATAAACAACTCGATTACAATCTCTGCCAAATATCTACAGGTCACACAAAACATCACAGCAGACTGGCTCAGCAGATTCTTTCCCCAACAGCATGAATGGAAATGCACACAGATGTACTCAAACAGCTATTCCAACTGTGGGTCGACCCATAGTAGACTGTTTCGCCATACATCGATATCGCAAATGTCATCAATTCTGCTCTCAAGCAGGCATGGGGAAGAATTCTCTAGGCAACACCTTTCTCCTATCATGGAACAGTCAACTGACCTATTCCTTTCCACCTTTTCCCCTAATCATGAAAACTCTTCTGTAGATCTGCCAAGAAGCTGCAATGGTGATCCTAATAGCACTAGCCTGGCCCAGATAGGCATGGTTCTCATTGCTGAATCTGATGTCCACCAAAACTCCCATCTCTTTACCTCTGAGGGAGGATCTCCTCTACCAAGACAGGGGTCAGACCCTTCATCCCACCCTAGACAAACTCCACCTCACAGCATGGTTCCTTCATGGTTCCATAAGGAGGAACTAAGCTGTTCAGAATTTATACAAAACGTCCTACTCAATAGCAGAAAACTCTCCACCAGAACAACTTACCTGCAAAAATGGCATAGATTCTCCCACTGGTGTGCAGACAACAGCATCTCCCTGACAGACACTTTTCTTTGCTCCATCCTGGAATATCTTTTACACCTGAAAGACACAAAAATGTCTGTTAACTCCCTCAAGGTGCATCTAGCTGTCATAAGTGCTTTCCACTGCAGACTTGAAGATTCATGAGTGTTTACCCACCCCATGGTCAAATGTTTTTTCCAGGGTATACAGAACCTGTATCCAGAAATCCGCCAGCCTACTCTGACCTAGGATCTAAACCTGGTACTAAAGACTATCACCAAGCCACCATTCGAACCATTGGCAATGTGCTCATTTTTTCATTTCTCTATGAAGCTCTCATTCCTAGTTGCCATTACATCTGCCAGGAGAGTAGGAGAATTGGGGGTTCTCACGGCTGATCCTCCTTTTACAATTTTCCAAAGAGATAAGGTCACTTTACAACCACACCCAAAATATATACCCAAAATTTCGTCGTCCTTCCATCTCAATCAGCCTATACGCTTACCTGTATTCTTATCCAAACCACACTCCAGCACACCTGATGCACTCCGCACATGCTTTATGTCCGTCATGCTCTTCTCTTCTACCTGGAAAGGACAAAATCGTTTAGATCAACTACCGGACTGTTTGTTGCTATAGCAGATAGATGCAGAGGTGACGCTATAACAAATCAAAGACTGTCCAAACGGATATCAGGGTGCATATATGAATGCTATAAGCTATCAAAAAGTCTAGCACCGGAACGTATCAAGTCACACTCCACAAGAGCAATGTCTTCCACAGAAGAAATCAGAAATGTGCAAAGAAGCAACATGGTCTTCACTACACACATTTGTAAAACACTATGCAATAGCGTTCAGACACTGCTGTCGGACACTCAGTGTTATCCTCTATTCACAGTAACAACACTGAAGACTTCTGAGGGCACTGCTTGGTAATCACCATTCTTGGGACACCCACAGGGACACTGCGCAAAGGAGAAAGGAAGGTTACTCACCCTGTGCAGTAACTGGAGTTCTTTGAGATATGTGTCCCTGTGGGTTTCCCACAATCCTCTCTCCTCCCCTCTTACTTCGGAGAGTACACTCCCTGTTAGAGAGGAACTGAAGGAGGCCGCGCTGCACACACTACAAGAGGCACCAAACAGCCGCTCTGCTCGTGCACGGCCGACAAGCACTGCTAAAAATAATCTCCGATCTGTCCACGGCGCAGATGCGCGCCGACACCATTCGTGGGACACCCACAGGGACACACATCTTGAAGAACTCCAGTTACTGCACAGAGTGAGTAACCTTCCTTTCCAGCACTGCTGATGAGCATGTAGGCATTAACAGGATGGAATTTCAGTTCTATGCTTCTTAAAAATATAAGAAATTACACATAAAATACCAGTGTTCAAGAAACATTATTAAGATTGCAAAGTCAAATGCTTAAAAGTAGGAAAATGCCAGAATCAGGGAGGCAAACTGGAACTGAAGAATCAGTTCAAACTAGTATTTTTACTTGAACCAGAACCAAATGATGTTGTCCTAATTACTGGAACAGAACTGAAAAAATATTGGATTACCAATTAAAATAAAGGTTGTCTTTTTGAAGCTCAGTATTTTAAAATACTGTTGTGGACTTGTTTTCATTAAAACACAAGACAACAAAATACAAATAGGCCTGTCCTGGTATAACAATAAGAAAATGAGATTAGGTGAGCCCACAAGAGTAGCGAGAAAGAAGGAGAAATGCTACATGAGGTAACAGGAGGCCCAGAGACAGATCAGACATCTCTGAAACACCTCTCTTCTCCCAGTGGGACAAGAGGTGGAGTGCTTTCTGGTCCCAGGAATTAACAAGAACTGTTCAAACACAAGGAAGAAGGTAACGGGTTCTCCAACCCTTCTTACCCCTAGACAAGCTTCCTCCCAACCCCAGGGGCAGCTCCTCCCTCTAGTTGCCCCACTTAATGCAGAGCCCGTTGTTACCAAATTTGCCCGTAAACTTGGGGATGCTCATTTATTAGGTTTACTTTCCTTGGGGAGGATGGGGGAGGTTGTTGTACTGTTATCTTATTAATATGCTGCTTGTGTCACTTGTGTTTCTATATGGAGCTCACTTCTCCCTTCTGCAAGTCCCCTCCCAATGGAGCTACCCTTGCAGGATCTAAATTTACCAGGATTGGGTTCCTAAGTGCATCTGAGTGGACGGGTCTGTCAGCACTCTCAGCTGACTCCTTATATATCCCTGAACTCAGCAGGCTGGGTTACACAGCACTTCCCTGCTGCCACCCTTATCTGCCTCTGTACCGCATTGAACTAGACTTCTATATGCCCCTGGACTCAATCAGGCTGGGTCAAAACAGCACTTTCAGCTGTCACCCTTATATGCCACAGATTCAACATGCTGGTAACCCCCTTAATAAGCAAACCTTACAGGACCTGGGGGCATTACAGGGATCTTTGGCTAGGTAAGAGAAGTGTTGCTGCACAGCAATATAGGGAAGCCAAAGAACACAAAGGAATAAATTAAGTTGGTCCTTCTTTGAGCAGAGAATTGGACTAGATGACCACCTCAGCTCCCTTCCTTCCCTAAACTTCTATGATTCTACGCTGTCACGTCATCAACAGATAGGATTGCAACAACCCCTAGTGTGATGGGGACACCATGTTGCTCTGTACAGCATGACGTTGCATGCATGGTGCATGCAGGGTCACAGTACATGGAGAACACAATTTTGCTCTACAAAAATGAAAAGGTGTTCTGAGCATCACAGCAAAATGCAAGGTGGAACAGCTTATTCAGCATAAATAGTTAGTAAGGCTTTTGATACGGTCTCGCATCACCTTCTCATTAACAAACTAGGGAAGTACAACCTGAATGGAACTACTGTAAGATGGGTGCAGAACTGGTTGGATAACCGCTCCCAGAAAGTAGTTATCAACGATTCAGTCATGCTGAAAGGGCATAATGAGCGGGGTACCACAGGGATTGGTTCTGGGTCCAGTTCTGTTCAATATTTTCATCAGTGATTTAGATGGTGGCTTAGAGAGCACACTTCTAAAGTTTGCCAATAATACCAAGCTGTAGGGGGAGGGGAGGGGATTTCAAGGGCTTTGGAAGACAGGATCACAATTCAGAATGATTTGGACAAACTGATGAGATGGTCTGAGGTTAATAGGATGAAATTCAATAAAGACAAGTGCAAAGTACTCCACTTAGGAAAGAACAGTCCACTGCACACGTACAAAATGGCCAATGACTGCATAGGAAAGAGTACTGCAGAAAGGGATCTGGGTGTTAGAGTGGACCACAAGCTAAATATGAGTCAACAGTGTAACACTGTTGCAAAAAAAGCAAACACCATTCTGGGATGTATTAACAGAAGTATTGTAAATAAGACATGAGAAGTAATTCTTCTGCTCTATTCCACCCTGATTAGGCCACTACTGGAATATTGTGTCCAGTTCTGGGGCCTCATTTCAGGAAAGATGTGGACAAATTGGAGAAAGTCCAGAGACAAGCAACACGAATGAGTAAAGGTCTGGAGCACTTGACTTATGAGGAAAGACTGAAACAGCTGGGTTTGTTTAGTTTGGAAAAGAGAAGACTGAGAGGGAACAAGATAACAGTTTAAGTAACTAAAAGGTTGTCATGAAGAGGAGGAAGAAAAATTATTCTCCTTAACTGCCAATGATAGGACAAGAAGCAATGGGCTTAAATTATGGCAAGGGAGGTTTAGGCTGGAATAGGAAATAGGAAAAAATTCCTAATTGTCAGGGTGATTAACCACTGGAATAAGTTGCCTATGCAGGTTGTGGAGTCTCCATCATTGGAAGTTTTTAAGAGCAGGTTAGACAAACACCTGTCAGGTGCTTCATCTGATGCATGAAATGGAAACTGCAGTATGTAGGTGAATATATAAATTCAGAGAAGGGTAAGTCACAAGGTCAGTTCAGGCTTCTTCTTCAGCAAAACAAGCAAGTTGTTTAGATTCAAAGAGTGTGGAACAATAGATGAGAATGTGAATTACTTTTGGTAATGAGTTAGCCATTCCAGGTCCTTATTCAAATCTAGTATGATGGTATCAAATTTGCATATGAATTCCAGCTCTGCAGGTTCACATTGAAGTCTGGTTTTAAAGTATTCCTGTTGAAACACTGTAACTGGCATGTCTGTTACAGAATGTCCAAGGAGGTTGAAGAGTTCCCCTATTGGTTTTTGAATATATGATTTGTGCCCATTTATTCTTTTGCACAGAGACAGTCCAGTTTGGCCAATGTATAGGCTAGAAGGGCATTGTTGGTACATGATGGCATATATCACATTGGAAGATGTGCAGGTGAATGAGCCCCTGTTGGAGTGGCTGGTTTTGTTAGGTCCTAGTTAGGAGAGCTAGTGTTTCATCTCCAAAAGGTAGGATATAAAACAGTATTAACTGCATCATTAATATGAATTGCTTGGTGTTGTGAATAACAAGTTGGATTATATCTCTCTCGCTTTATTCATGGTGATTCAAAGAACAGTCTTGACAAGAAAAAAGCCCATTTACAAAAGAAGGGTGTTATCAGATTGATGGTGATAATAACACATCTAACTATTCCAAAGGGGTAGCCGTGTTAGTCTATTGTAGAAAGACAACAGAGTCCTGGGGCACTTTTAAAGACTAACAGATTTATTTATCGCATGAGCTTTCGTGGGAGAAAATCCCACTTTGCCAGACGCTTTGAAGATAGGAAAGTTACAGAGTGGGAGGAAATTAAATGCAGGGGAGTGTATGACACAGCATCAGGTCAGGCT
>ML686206.1:559741-639795 GCA_007922175.1 Pelusios castaneus
GAAGATAGGAAAGTTACAGAGTGGGAGGAAATTAAATGCAGGGGAGTATATGACATAGCATCAGGTCAGGCTGTAACAGCAAATCAAAGTAGGTGTTAGGATTCAAAACACTGGGGAACAGCACATAGAGGAGGGGGGAGGTCAATTCTCTTACAGATTTCCTTCTGGACTTGAACATTCAAATACCTTTACTGTTTTCAGCTGGTTGGCCTCCACTCATAATTCCCATAGAATCTTAATCATTTCCATACAAAGGGCCTGCAAACTTGCTGCCCTAAACTCCTTTGATCCTGGTAGCTAAGCAGGGCTGGGCCTGATTTAATATTTGTATAGGTGCTGGTCTGGGAATACCGGTACTGTAGGCTCAGACACAGAACCTTGTGCAGTGTTACCAGGCCTGTTTGTTCAAAAACCAGGAGACTGGTTTAAAAATTAGACAGGTTTTTTAAATGTTGGGGTCTTTTTATTTGCCTTCTGGTTTTTGACCTTTGAGAGGTCACGTTTGCATGCTGTTTCTCCCTCCGCACCATAACCATGAGTGTTAGAAATGTACAATTTTTTAAAATGAAAGCTGACGTTCTCACATAATCCCTTGGTTCTCAGAGCTAGAAGGACTATGAGAAAAAACACCAAGTACTGTAAATATTGGTAATATCATAAGGATTGCCCGATACTTGGAGCTAAGTGATTCAGGGAAATGGTAGAGGAGAAAAGTTAGAGGGAGATGGGAGGATATCAGCATTAACTGGTTTCTGCTGTAAACTTCCAGAAATGTGGCTGCTCAAAACACGGCCACAGTAATAGCACTCATTGGGGCTCTCAGCTCTAGTGCTCCTAATTGATATATGCATTACATCCCTATATCATATGCCACAGTGGGAGACACGAGTAAGTAAAAGCAGAGAGTGCCTCAGCCACGGTGAGGGTAAAGAGGACTCTGAGACCTAAATTGAATCCTGAAAGCAAGAAAATGCCAAGAGTTGTAACTGCTGAAAATACTGCAGAATGGGCACTGTCCCACTGGAGCTGGCTTAATGGGAGCGCACTGTTTGCTTAGCAATACTACTTCATTCACAGTCCAGATTTTTAACAGTGAGAGAGTAACCTCATTTAATAATGAGCCAGACCCTCCCATCTTCACTCAATTTTTGCTCCATCTGTACTCAGAGAAACCTTTCAATAAAGCTGCAGAGGAGAGAGATTTGCCTGAGGAAGGACATCAGGATTTGGACCAGTACTAATATTTTGCCTCTCTCTAGCACCTTATTTCAGGGGTTCTTGGGAATCTTCAGTGTCACACTCAGATTACTCCCATTTGACAAGCTGGAAACTGAGGCACAGAAAACTGTTCTGCCTTCACATAACAGGAAAATTCTGCCAGAGCAGGAAACAGAGCTGGTTTCTTGACTCCCTGACTCCCAGTCCAGTTCTTTAACATTAGACAGTGCTCCTTTTTCTAACAGCACGGCAGGTTCTTCTCATGCCCTATCCCATTAGAAGGCGTTGGCCCTATATTGAAATGCCAGCTGGTTCCAGAGGGCTCTCAGTTATAGGTATAGCATCCTCAATAGAAGAGAGGTGCAAGTAGTTCCTTGAAGTACTGGGAACGAGGATCTCCAATGGAGAGGTTGCGCCGAAAACCTGAAGCACAGCTTTGAAGGAGAAAGCTCAGGCTGAGTTCTACTGTGTTGCTTCAGTGCTCAATAAAAGAATCCCTTGCGGAAGGATGCATGTAATCTGTGCTCGAATGGTTATCCCTGGGTGTAAACATGCAGGCCTAGTCTGTTTTTAGGATTAATGCTGTCGTTACTTCCTTGCTCTTCTTAACATTTGTGCCTGCTGGTCATATACCTGTACCTGACAAATGCCATCTCCCTTTTCATTTTGGAAGGACTACTTTTTAGTGGTGGAGCATAAAAGCAACATGTGACCAATATAAACACCACCACAGGGAGCACCACAGACTGCCTGAGCTGTTCACCACAGCAGTGCCAGTAAAGAGACTCTGCTTCCATACAATGTTGTGTTAACCCTGTTTTCTCCTAGGGAGTCACAGGTTTGCTTTTGCTGAAGACAGGAGATTTAGTGGTCGGCACTGGAGGAGGGATTGTAGCTCTCTGTAAAGGATCAAACTACAAACCAATCAAGTGAGTCTGTAGACCAAAATAGCAGGAGAATAGAGTGGTATTCTAGAGCGTGGCAATGTAATGGGACAGTAATGTTCATCTTCCATTGCACGATAACTACTGGGTTTTTTTCAGTAATGAATAAGAGAGAAATCTCAATGGATTGGTTTTCCAATCTCAACTAGACACTATTGAAATGGACAGCACATACCTTGCAGAATGAAACAGTGACAGATGGAAAAATTCCAAAGGGTAGCCATGTCAATCTAGTTCAGCAAAACAAACAAGGAGTCTTGTTAGTCTTTAAAAGTGCCACAAGACTCCTTGTTTGTTAAGATTAAAATATGTTACATATCTTTATCAATTCGATTACAAAAGTTTGTGCCAATATTCATCGCTAATTTTAAATGACCACATTTACTTCTATAGATTTGATGTCAGATCCTAAACTGATGTAAATTGACATAGCGACATTTAATCAATGAAATTACTTTGATTTCACTAGCTGGGTATCTGCCCCTCTTAAAATCTTAACAAAAAATTCATTGTAAGCAGATGTTGGATATTATAGGGGTTTTGTCACTTGCTGCCATGAGAAGGGTATCTATCAAAACTGTGTGCTTCAGTACTCACAAAGCACTCCCTTGTGCATGCAAAAGAGAGCTATAGGCACAGTTTCCTACAAGCAACCTAGGTGTGCACTTTTGATAAAGTAGTTGTGTTAGATTTAAACTGTTCCCCAGATATTGAATTCAAAATTGCCTGGATACTCTTGGGGTTATGCTAATTAAGCACACCACTAATAAGAAAGTAAATAAGGTACCAAGACCCTAGTCTAACTGTGTCATGGGTGGTGGTGGGGGGAGTGTTTTCTCAATCCCTGTTAGTTTGGGATTTTCTGGATGTGGAAGCCACTGTGAAATAAATTACTGTGTGACTGTAAAGTGCAATAGCTATTTATCTAGCAAAACTGAGCTTGATAAATTGATGGAAGAGATGGTAAAATGAGACAACCTAATTTGGCAAGTAACTGATCTTTGACTACTAGTGGTAAATATGCCAGTGGCCTATGATGGGATGTTTGATTGGGTAGGTTCTGAGTTATTACAGACAATTCTTTCTTGGGTGCCTGTCTGAAGAGTCTTGTTCACATGCTCAGGGTTTAATTGATCGCCATGTTGGGGTCAGGAAGGAATTTTCCCTCAGGGCAGATTGGCAAAAGCTCTGGGGTTTTTCCATCTTCCTCTATAGCATGGGGCACAGGTCACTTGCTGGTGGATTTTCTGTAGCTTAAAGTCGCTAAACTATGATTTGAAGACTTTAATAACTCAGTTAGAGGTTTATTACAAGAGTGGATGGATGAAGTTTTGTGACCTGCGTTGTGATCATATTGATCCCTTCTGATACATTGTCCCTATGCCATTATACACCATTGTCCCTATACTACTGTCCTTATTGATACATGATCATATTGGTCCCTTCTGACCTTAGATTCTGTGAGTTTATGAGCTATTCCACACTAACTCTCCATGTGGACTCTCTTATTCTACACTGAGTGCCTTTGTGTGCATTAGCTTAATCCACTTCCAGAGTGTACGTTAGTGCAGACTAAGGGGGTCCTCACAGGCAGCTACTGCAGAATATGCTGCAATAGCTATTCTAGATTATTTCACCATGAGGATAATCCCTGAAACTCTGGGGATCCATGAAGTGCACACAAATGCCACAGAGAATGGAATATTGGTACTTGCCAATGTTTCTGCTTCTTGATATATTGATTTAATGCGGTGCCGGGGTGGGAGGAAGGTAAAGCAGAAACCAAACAAAATCTAATGTGAGGAGGTGAGAGAGGTAAGAAAAATCAAGTGCAATTTTCTGCTTTGTCTTAACAGGAAAATACAAGTTCAAGGTGGTGTCACTTCCCTCACACTCAGAGGTCAAGGTCATCAGTTCTTTGTAGGAACAGAAGAGTCCCAGATTTATCGCCTTAACTACAATGAGTTTAAAGAGGAGCTGATTGCTACCTGTCATAATGAAGCCATCCATGACATCATTTTTCCATCGTTAGTATAACTGGAAGGGAGCATTTTTGTTCTTGACAAAGGTGGAGTGAAGGAGGAAGCTGCAGATTTGACAAAGATATCTGTACAGCGCCTTCGAGGCAGAAGGTTCCCAAAGCCACTGATTTACAGAGAGGAATCCCTTTCTCCACCACTGACATGCAGCCCCTTCTGGGCTGGTAGTCAGCAGCTGCTTAAAAGCACTAAACAGCAGTTCAGTTTGAAGACTTTTAAGTAGGCAGGCTGGAATTATGCAAATTGGAATTTGGTTAACACTGGTTTTAACACCCCCATTGTTGGGAAAAGCGCTCTGAGATCCCAGCCTCTGAAATTTCATGCGTCTTTCATTGTTTCTTGCATTTATTGGGTTGAACTGCACTCCTGTACTCCTGCTCTCTGATCCAATGCTTGGAACATCATCTGATTTCTAACACAGTTGTCAAAACAGACTTTGCGTTGATCTTCACTGGTAGTTGTGTGTTAAAAATATGACATGTTATATTCAGTTCAGGACTCTTAACTTCACAGATGTGCCCGTTGGTCCCATTCGTCTAGTGAATAGACAGGGAAATTCCCCTTTGGTGTGAATGGTAGGATCATGACATTTCATAAAAGGATTGCTCAGTCATGTGCAGTTTGATACAGAGGGAGCTTTTGAGTTTTGGCATGCTTTTACTGTAACATGAAGTACCAGCAAAATGTGCATTGTATAAAGCAGGAGTGCAAGAAGCCCTCACTACATACCAGTGTACAAACCTGTACATCTCTAGTTTAATGATGAAATTGTATAGTGCTTTGCAATGGTCTGATGCCCTGCCTTAACTAACACATCCTGGGAAGAAGACATTCAGGTGAGCTGGGTTCAGAGAGGATGGTGGGACTTTCTTACTACCTACACTTTGAAAATGACTTCTCTGTTATCTCCTCTTGAACAGTGTCTATCCCAGGCTTTGAAACCCGGATTTAAACTCTGTTCTCTGACCTGGTTTATTCCAAAATACTCCAATAGCTGATGTTATCCTGTTCTATAAAGCATCTCAGGATACCTGGCTTGAAAGGAGCTCTACTTTCATGTGTCATGCTTTGTTTTCTATAAAACAAACAAGGAGTCTTGTGGCATGTTTAAAGACTAACAAATTTATTTATGGCATGAGCTTTTGTGGGAGAAAATCCCACTTCATCAGACGCTTTCAAAGCTCATGCGATAAATACATTTATTGGTCTTTAAAAGTGCCGCAGGATTCCTTGTTTGTTTTGGTGAACTAGACTAACACGGCCACCCCTTTGGAACTTGTTTTCTATGTCCTTCTGGTTCTTGTTGCTGGTGATGTTGAACAAAAGACATGATCTTGTCACTGTCTGGGGAGCTTTAACTACATTCTCTTCCCTCCCCATCCCCCTACCGCAGTCGGGCCTAATGAAGGATTGCTGGCCCCTCTAGAGGTTAGCGGGGAAGCTCAGTGGAAAGGAAGTGAAGAAAAGCTGCTAGAGGCCTGGAAAGGCTCTGGCAGGAGCCCCAGGTGAGCTGAGTAGAAGGAGTTACAGGAACAGTGAAAGCTCCCCCAAGGGTTCCCTGGAAGAAGGGTGAGAACAGGGGAGAAAGACTGACTGAGAGTCCTTGATTACACTATAGAAAGCCCAGCTGGGTAAAAGACTTCCTGTTTGTCTTGAGATTATAATATAATATTGTATGAAGCCCGGCTGGGCCAGAGAATATGCTGTATGTAATAACTGTGGGCAAAATAAATAAAATGAAAAGGCAAATTGGGAGAGAAGGGGCTGGATTATATCTTGGAATTGGAAGGAGCGGGGCAGCAGCCAGGGGAGGGTGCAAGCGAGACAATGATGCCTGACAGATTGCTTTCTGGTTCTCCCTCTGTATCATCTCTGTCTTTGTAGGAGACACGGTTTGCTTATTTTCATACCTAACTAACATCCCACCTTACAGCATGTGCAATTAATCTTTTCACTGAAAACTGGGGACAGTGCTTTAAAATAAGTGCTGCTTTCTTTTCAAAAGCCAGCTGCTTGGATGAAGCATGTTGCCCCTTCGTTTTTGGTGATCTGATTGTCCATCACTAACCAAACAAGGGTGACTGCCATCAGCCTGGCCATGAGAGCTCTTGGGACTTGGCCTCATGGAGATGGGGAGCAGGTCCCTTCTCCACCTCAATAGCATCTATAAACTAGTATCCTGCAGACTCTCAAGTGGAATTTTGCCCCCGTTTGAAATATTACAAGGCTTCTGACTGCTCATCAGGTAGAAGGGCAAATGTGCAAATTCTTAAACAAAACTAAAATTGTTGTATATTATTTTTACTTTCTAAAGAAATTGATCAGGTTTTGTCCTGTGCCCCTAGAAATGTGAAGGCTCATGCCTCACTGTCAGATACATTTTTGCAACCTAGTCTAATTCCCCCAACTGTGTTGTTGGTCCAGTAAGGGGAGTTAAGAAATGCATTCTGACAATAAGGAGTCTGTCACTGGCACCTGGGGTTATTCCTGGAGAGTCAACAAATCTTTCTTATATCCAGCCATATTCATTTGAAAATGCTCATATTCTAATGTTTCTTATAGTATCTAGAGGGGTCGGCAACCTTTGCTGACTCCTGTGCCTGCCCCTCAGCTGTGCTGGCAGCCCCCACCACTGAAAAAAAATGTCCGCCACATGAAAATTCAGCAGTGACCATGCCTGGGTTTGATCCCCAGGCACACCACTGAAAGAAGCCCAGAGCAGCTTCTTTCCACAGCATCCTTGGGAGCCCCCTCCCCAGCTGCCACCAAAAGGAGCCACTCCAGTTGGCAGACACAGGTCCCCGGGTACACTGTGGAAAGAGCATGCCAGGCATGCTTCGGAGAGGGACCCTTGGAGCGGTTTTCAGTAGCAGGAGCAGCAATTTCCACGAAGCCACAAGGAGCCATGTGCTGCTCAGAGTGGGCTCATGTGCCTCTGTTAGCATGCATGCTGGGGGTTGCTGACCCCTAGAGACTTATTGCAAAGTTTAGGATTGCAAATTTACACCTAGGGTATTAACATATCAGTTTTTGTATCCACCTTCTTTGTCTGCACTGTGCCTATTGAGGAACGTGTTTAATACCCTGGCTAAAGAAACTGTATTGTATGCAAAACGTCAGTTAGTGTGGACAGAGAAATGTAATTTTTTTTTAATTTCCAGACATTTTCTGTCCAGTAATATAGGGCAAATCTTCATCTAGTGTTATTGGTCATAGCTTCATTGACAGGCTATACCTGACAATGGTCTATATATTTAATTCTCCATTTCCTCTTTGTTTAGGTTCTTTGGGAGAGAAAAGGGGAAATCTTTAGCTGCAGCATTTTAGAGCTATGCAAGTGTGTTTTATGCAAAGCTATGGATCTAAGATTCAACCATTTTGTAGATCTCAAAATACGTAGCTATGATACTACATTATTGTATTGTGCAAGAAATACTTAACAAAACACTGTGTCTGTGCAGACCCCTTTGTTTTTTCTGTTTGTAAGGCTGGCTGCACACAATATCTGAAGTTTCATCCTTTTCTTTAATATATGTGAGCCAAAAAAAAGGGCATACATTCTATTTTAAAGCAAAAGTCTTGAAATATGTCAGTAGGGCTTACTTTAAACTTCCCATAAAATTAATCTTTGAGGTAAGACCAGACTTGGAAATTTTCATCCCGAAAAGTAAACTTGTCAGAAAGTTAGGTGTAAAAAGTGAAAAGGGTCCTTCATCCTTAACTATGGTAACTCCTACTGGAAAGGCTACAGTTGAACATTAGTAACATCAAATAGCGAAGCAATGGAGGGGGAGTTAAGATATAGTGGGGAAACAGTTCCCCAGCATTGGCCATCAATTGTCTGCTTTTCTGCCTTCTCCAGGGAAACCTCTGATTTGTTTGCAACTTGCTCCAAGAGTGACATCCGAGTGTGGCACACCCCAGAAAACAGGGAACTCCTACGAATCACTATCCCCAATATGACCTGCCATGCTATAGACTTCATGAGAGATGGCAAGAGCATTATTTCAGGTAATGATCTGCAAGCTCTGTATTTAGATTGTCTCAAAATGCTACCCACTTTTAAGGAAATGGGATTAATAGAAGGAGGGAGGACCAAAGCCTGGAATTGTTTCAATTAATTGCAGTAACCAAAAGATTTCTGTTTATAGTCAGCCCAGTAAACTCTGCTCGACAGCCAGGCGCCATGAAAATGGTGTGTCAGAAGGGCAGGATTTGGGGGGGCGGGGCCTATGTAGAGGGTGTGAATGCTGGCACATTGTGGAGACCAAGTTGACACTGTCATGTGGGTTGAGGTTGAAGGTAGGGGTGTGGCACACCTTTATATAGATCCCTATTGCAGTCCCCTGTTGAGAGTGGATGTTCACCTCCATCACCACCAAAGCATTCGAAATGTAGAGGGAGTGAAATCTTCCACTGCTGAATGGAACTATAGCTTTTGGCTCATAGTCTCTGCAGAGGATTTTACATATATGCTGGTGACTAATAGGGGCATCAGTGTGAAGGAGTTCTTTAAAAAGGGGGGGCGGATATTAGGTGGGGCATAGAGAATGGAACAATAAATAAGATAAAGGAAGTGACTTTCTAGATGATCTGTTTCTATATTGCATCAGCTTGGAACGATGGGAAAATCCGGGCCTTCACACCAGAAACTGGCCGACTCATGTATGTGATTGATCACGCCCATAGCATGGGAGTGACCGCCATCGTGGCCACAAGTGACTGTAAAAGGATCATCAGTGGAGGAGGTGAAGGGCAGGTAATATGTGCCTAAAATCTCTCAAGGCTGATGGGTGCTGTTGTCAATCTGCCTAACAACCACCCGTGCAGAATGTGAGCATTATCGCTTGTCTTGTCTTACTTGAGCACAAGACTCCGTTCCAAATGTTAGTGCCTGCTGTAAGTAAATCTTCACTCTTGCTCATAGTGTGACATGGAACAGTACCCTCTGATTAGTCCTGGCATGCCAGCTGTAGAAAATCCTTCTAATGCTGTACATGCCTGTTAATCCCATTGTCTGTCTGTCACCTATATTTGGTTCATCTGCATTAGTCATTGTTCACGGGTCTGGTTTAAGTATAGATTTTCATTCTTACACAGCTTTATCAGCCCCAGTCCTCCCTTGCTTAAACTGTTCGGATTGCCCCGTGCAGGTTCATTTCATTCTCCTCCCTTTCTTTCTCCCAACACCCAACTTCAAACCCAGGGCAAAAAGGCCCAGTTGCATGGTTTCTCAAGCAGCAGGTAACTTCCTAAATTCCCGGGACTCTAATTGTATGCAGTTCTGTAGCCGTGTCAGCCCCAGGATATTAAAGACACAGGTAGGTGAGCTAGTATTTTGGGCCTCTCATTGCTAGTCTAGGTTACAGAGTCAAACAGCTGAGGTTGCTTTGTTTAGCTGCCTAAGAACAGTTCTTCCACTGAAATGCTGTCAAAAAAATAGGTATGTCTTCACAATAGGAATATTGCTTGGCATTCTGAAAGCGGCAGATGTCAGGCTATAATTTACTCTATTATGAGCTCTGCAGTCTAGACTGGCAAGAAGAGTCCAGGAAGTGGGATAGTTGTGGCTCCATGAGTGATGAATTTGACTTTAAATCTACATTTTAATTCTACTAAGGCCAAATCCTTGTGAAAACAAAATAGACAGTGTTTAGCTATTGACCTCAAAAAGAGCAGGATTTAGTCCTGAGTTCTGGGATCTGTGCTACTGTGATCCTCAAGAAATGCAGCATCTTACTCAGCTTCATGTGCTGGAGATGCCAGCAGATGCTGCAGGAAGAGCTCAGAGCTCAGGAATCCCTTTTGGCTCAGCTTTAATTCAGTAAGGCACATGCATTACAAAGGTGTGTGTTTGTGGCTGGTTTGCAGGTGAGAGTGTGGGATATTGGTCAGAACACTCGCAAACTAGAAGAAGTTCTGAAGGAGCATATATCTGCAGTGTCCTGCATCAAGATTAAGAAGAACAACCAGGAGTGTGTCACAGCCAGCATTGATGGAACGTGCATCATCTGGGATCTTGTGTAAGGCAATTACTCCTCCTTAGCAATCCAGCACTTCTCAGCTACACCATGGCTCTGACCCTGCCAGTTTATGGGCATAGGGGCGTGTTTGCAAAGCTCATGGCAGAGCCATGCCACAGACAGGATACCCGGGGCAGCAAATGTTCCCCTGAGTGAGGTGTCTGGAAATGAAAATTTTTGCTCATTATGATACAAAAGCAGGGACTGATAAGGCAGAGAAGGGGATGCAGGGTGGGAGAACACAGGGTTGGGATAGGGTTGGGAGGGTGTTTCTCTGGTCAAATGAGTTCCACATTATCTGTCCCTCATGAAATCCTATCCTCAGACCAGCATGGGATGGTGTCTTACCTGAGGGAGACACCTAAGGCCCACAGCAGGTGAAGCTGTCTTAGGAACAGGTGAGTTTTGATAAACAGGCTGCTTTGGGGATATTTTTCAGACGTTTTATGAGGAATCAGATGATCCTGGCCAACACCTTGTTTCAGTGTGTGTGTTACCATCCAGAGGAGCATCAGATAATCACTAGTGGAACAGACAGGAAGGTAAGCACAATCGCAGAAAGTAGCTCAGAACCCCAAGGGACAGGTATGACCGGGGCCTCTTGGGATAATCTAAAAATGCAAAAATCAGGGCAAGCTGCAAAAATGAGAGCCGAACTCCCCATACACTGATGGGTGGTAATTAAACCAGGCTCCCAATCAGTCACACACCATGCTTCTGATTCCCCACAAAGCATAACAAATAGAAACAGCCCCCTTTATTGCAGATCAGCTCCTCTGGCTCCCACCTAGCCACAC
Organism: Pelusios castaneus; assembly: GCA_007922175.1. Lineage (NCBI taxonomy): Eukaryota > Metazoa > Chordata > Testudines > Pelomedusidae > Pelusios > Pelusios castaneus. The sequence goes on from ML686206.1 coordinate 570,763, forward strand.
GGTCTCTTAAAGAGAAAGGTTCTCCTGACCCCAAAGGGCCAGGCACATCACACAGAACAATATAGGTTTGGATCTTACCCAAAATACCACACTGCCAACCAATCTTTTAAACTAAAGGTTTAATATAAAAAGAAAAGAAACAAAATATGAGAGATATTAAAGGGTCAAAGTGAATCACATACATACAAATAATTAAGAGTCCATGTAAAACAAGTCCGTCCTTGGAAGAATGTGGAGTTTGCAGGCAGAATCAGTTCCAGGTGCTGGGCGTCCACCAGAGAGTGGGCCTCAGTCCTTTGTCCTGTCACAGATGAGTAGTTCCAGAGATGGTTGTTGGCTGGAGACTGAAGACAAAATGGAGCTGGGGCTGCTGTCTATCATCACCTCTGGCCTCCCACAAGCTGTGTGGAGTTTTTGCAAACCAAAGTGGAGTTGAGTCACATGGGGAAGTCCTAGTGGCTCAACAGGTTTCTTCCTGGGCCCACTATACCTGGGAGCTTTCTTAATGGGCCATTAAGGAGACAATGGCTGTGGACATCCAGTCTGGGGAGTTACCCAGAATCAGATAAGTTAAAACTTGGATATAATACATTCATAACTTCTACTACAGATATGACACCTACATATAAACCATATAATCATTCCTAGCAAATCATAAACTTCGTATTAGAACCAAGCATGGCATAGCTGATAAGGATTATTGCAATTATGAAATATTCATATGAAATAGTATCATAAATGGTCCCCTAAATCCAGACAGCATCACAACATGACAGCAAGTCTTGTCACTGTCTGGGATTTCAGCTTCCCATCATCTCATGCCAGACCATTATCAAGCCAGTGTGGGCTTCCCCATGGTAGAAGGGCAGTTGTTACATGGGAGAGAACTCAGCTGTCAGTAAGATAATGATTTAGGTTTATCACAGATCAGCAGTGGATATCTTCACAGTGACGCTGCACAAGTGAGTTCCTCTTTCTGATCTTGTTTCTAGATAGGATACTGGGAGGTGTTTGATGGTTCTGCAATCAGAGATTTGGAAGGCTCTCTGACTGGCTCCATCAACGCGATGGATATCACAGCAGATGGGGCGTACTTTGTTACAGGTAAGTAGTATGGGGAAAAAAACAGTGTAAAGAACCCCCATGGAGGCAGAGGAAACATTAAGTCCATGGAGGGCAAAGGCCTTAGAGAGGTTAGGAAAGTGGATAAGAACAAACAAAATGAGATCCTGCAAATATGTCAAGAGGAAGAGGAAAGCAATTGCTTAAGGGAAATACTTGAGAAGATATTATGGGCTTGATCCTGTACCATGCTGAGCACCTTCAGCTCCCATTGAAATCATTTGGAGATGAGGGTGCTCAGCATTTCCCAAGATCAGAGCCTTAAAACCAATCTGTGATGGAGAAAGAATGGGGTTATTTTTAGCCCTGGTAACCCAGTGACTTCAGTGGAGTTGCACTGGGAATGAGTTTGATCCTTGTTCTTTCATGGCTTGACCTATCCATTCGCTGGAAATCTCTCCAGCAGATTAAAAGTGGGATATGACCCAGGCTGTTCTACAACTGCCAGCTGGTGCATTCATCCCTAGCCATTCTCGCACATTCTCTGAACCTGACATTGGAGTGACATGGGGGAACCATGTGATCAGACAGGCATGTGCAGACTTTATGTCCTGGGACCGGCTCCCTTAACTTAAGCTGTAAAATCAGCATTGAGAGGAAATTCTCACTGAAGAGCTAGTTTTTGCTTACCAGGTTCTGTTAGGGTTGGAGCTCACTGCTGATCCCAGACACTGAGAGTCACTGGTTCTAGTGGGAAAAAGTGCTTACAAGCATAATGCTCAGGACCTTGTATTGTACCCTTTTCCCACCCCAAAGCCAGGACATTCCTCTACATTTCCTCTATAAACAAAAAGTGAGTGACTCTTTCAGGAGCCCCATGGCTCCATGTAACCATCTGTCCCCCTTGTGTCCAATGCAGGCGGTGATGACCACCTAGTAAAGGTATGGGACTATAATGAGGGCGAGGTGACTCACGTTGGCATGGGTCACAGTGGCAGCATCACCCGCCTCAAGATCTGCCCTGGGAACAAGTACATTGTGAGTGTGAGTGCGGATGGTGCGATCCTTCGATGGAAATACCCACATTCCTCCTGACACTGGGCACAGAAGCTGCTAGACTACATGCCAGTTGTAAAATCTTGTATCTTATTGCTCAAGACTATGCAAACTTTCCTGCTTATAGAGGAGGTGTTGTTTTTACATTAGCTAGTATTGGAATATCCAGGCCTTCAGAGATCCTTTCTAGTGTCTGGGAAAACTGATGGGCCTGCCTTTCAAAGGCACAGAGCACCTGCAGCTCCCATGGATCCCACTGAAACTGGGGGGCTCTTCACTGCTCATGGTCAGACCCAGGTAGTTTTATTAGTGCTTGTGTTCTATTACAGTCTTCTGTCCAGATCCCTTTCCAGGGCTGGATGGCTCCTTCACAATGAATCGCTTGTATAAATACAGTCTTTTGCTTCCATTTTTCATTTCTCTGGTCCTGATAAGCAAAAAACTGTTTCCACTTCAACTCCAAAATTTTGTTTTCGAGGTCCTAAAGTTCAGATTTTAAATGAAGATTTTCAAAGCTGCCTGAGGATTTGTGGTGCCTTCAGGGCCCCAGCTTGGCAGTGGCATAGCAAGGGTATCCGGCGCTCACTGGTGCCCAGGGGCCAAGCCTACATTTATGCTCCCTCGGGCGCCCCACGCCTTGCAGCCCCCTCCCCTCCTGTTGCTACACCATTGCAACTTGGCACCCCTCACAGGGCCTGCTTTCCAGATACCTTCGAGAACGGCTCTCTCTTGTGCTGCAGTCAGATGAGGTCCTTGGCAGCGTGGTTGCCCCACGTATTATGGGGTTTTAAATCTCTAATGCAAGCTCCTTTTGGGTGCAGAAACTCACCTGTTTCAACTTCTCTGCTCCTACTGGGAGCTTGTGAAATTGAGTCAGTTGCTGAGTCCTGCCTCTTCTGTTTCTGCAGACTCAGGGCTTGCTGCCCTGCAGGGACAGCCCACTAGCAGGCTTTCTCAGTGGTGCAGCAGTGTTCCTCCTGGCTTCAAGGACAAGATCAAACCTCTGGAACGCCAAAAGCTGGGAAGGAAGGAATCTACCCATGTGTGCTGCCGCTGTGCCGAGGGCAACAAGCCCTGGAGAATGTAGTGATGAACTGGCAAGTCTAGAGGCTGTTTTCCTGTCCTTCCCTTCAGGGCAGTAACAGCATGTAACAGCACAGTAGCTGTGAGGGCTTCCCCTTGCTGCTCTGGAGAGGTGATGGCAGTTCAGCCTCAGCCCTATGCTCCTCTGCTAAGTCTAGGAGAGCACTTAGTGCCACTTGTATTGAGGGTTCTCTGAGGTGCACACACTGTCAGTCATCAGTAAGCACCGTGGTGAGCCCCAGGTACCTCATTTCACAGAGCCACCAGGAGCTTCCAGTGCTCTAATGCCAAGCAGGGTGGAATTCAGCTAGCAAACCAAAAGTGAAAGGCTTGACTCCTTGTACCTGTCCATTTGTCCTCTGGTATAAGAGACTAACACTGCACTCCTACGTTACCTTGTGCCTAGGGCACTTGGATTGCCTCGGCACTCGCTGAGGCTCAGCACCCCATGGCATAGCCCATTTAGAGATGGGGGAGCCAGAGGTATAGCAGGGGAAAGGATGTGGCTAGGGTCATGCACAGAGTCAATGGAAGGGGTGTAGACTAAACCCCAAGGAAGTAGGTTTCTGAGCCTGGAAATGCTAGATTCTGCTTCCTTCTATTTACACAATGCAGATACGGTCAGGCTGCTTGGTGCCTGCCTCTGTGATCAGTGATTACCTGGCCTGAAAGTGGGGAGCACAGTGCGTGGTTTATGCAGGCGTGTACACCTGCATTGTGAGGCTGCATCGATTTAGCTAAATTGGTGCTGCATTTTGTGTGGACGCTCTTATATTGGGTTTGCCTGCCTCTGCTTAAAAAGCTAGCTTTCAGCCAATGCAATGGGTCCATCCACACACTGCTCTGGTTTAAACACATCAGTGCAACATCACACCTTTGTGACTCTGAGCATAGTTCCTCCATCAAGGTTCTGACCCCCACACAGTAGTTTCTAGGTGGTAGCCCATTCCAGCCGTGGGAACTGAGTCTGCCCTAAATGCTTAGCGAGACCTTAGCAGTCAAGGCGTGCTTCAGTACCACTAAAATACAGCAGCTTTGCTTCCCCAGCACAGTCGTACTCCTCTCAGCACATCGCTCGATGGTCTAAGTGCAGAATGCCTCTCTCCGTCATGTCCAGATGTCCCAGGAGAGCCACTTGAGTTTTACAAATTGATCTGACCTACAGAATAACTCAGGGCAGTAAACGTGCAGAACAAACCCTTTACAATTCCTTCACCAGGAGTCAGGTTGTTTGGGAAACCTGCTCTGCAGTCACAAATTCTCCATTATGCATCTGTCTGGCAGCAGGCAGATTGTATTTCATGGTTTGCATGTATTCATTATGTGATCATTAGTCATGAGGAACATTGCTGTTAATAAGGGAGATCTGTAACACTCTCACATAAGAATCCCATCATAATTCAGCCATAATGAATCTGCTATTACCATAAAGTGCTGGCCCATTTCACTGAGATAAAAGGCGCTCATGTTTCCCTAGTTGCATCAACAGAAGCAAAAAGGTGTCAGTGAACAGAGTTGCCACTGCATGCATATTCCATTTGTCCCTTACAATCGCTTCCTATTTGCCAGGTTAACGCATGCTTTCTGCTTAGCAAGGTAATTGCTTTTGAAACAAAGTCTGGGCCAGTGTAGAAATACATAGTGCTGTGGGCCTCATTCTTGTTACATTTATATTGCTCTCATGCTTATGCTTACAATAGGTGTGAATTGAAGCCTCTTTGCAGTGCTGGATGATGGAAAGGGGCCTTAATGTAATTGAGAATCAGGCCGAGCTGGCAATTCTGAATTACTTTAATAAGGGCTAGAAGAGCCAAGACTGACATTCAGAGAGGCCCCAGCCATGTCTGTCTCTGGTCAAATAAATGTCCTGGGGGAGAGAGGGGACCAGGGGGTTATGGCACTGACCTAGAAGGGAAAAGACCTGGGTTCAGGTCCCAGCGCTATCAGCAACACACAGTTTGACACTGGGCAAGTCACTGATTTACACCAACTGAGAACCTAACCCTGCATCTTGCTCTGCCTCTTTTCCCCATCTGTCAATGAGGATTGGTGCTCACTCGCAGAGGCAGAGAGGCCTGCGAGAGCTTTGCAGGGAAGCATGCTTTTAAAGTGTGATTTAGTTCAGAGGTAGGCAACCCCTGGCACATGTGCCAGCAGTGGCACACAAGCCCGTTTGGAGCGGCACTCGGCATCCTCTATGGCGCAACAGAAATTGCCACTCCTGCCATCAAAAGACACTCCAAGTGGCTTCATTCAGGGGTGGCTGCAGTGCAGAGGTCCCTGCCATGCCCATGCCCCAGGATACCATGTAAAGAAGCTGCCCAGAGTGGCTCCTTTCTGTAGTGTGCCCACTGCCAAAGGGAGACACTCCAGGCGACTTCTTTCCATTGTGTGCTTGGGGATAGGGGTCCCCAGGCACGCTGCTGAGAGGAGCCACTGTAGGTGGCTTCTTTCCACGAGTGGGCCATCGGCACCAGCTGAGGGTTGAGGAGGAGGGACTGGCACAGGGGTCGTCAAAGGTTGCCGGCCGCTGGTTTAGTTAATTCAGAGAGCTTGGATCAGAGATGAACTCTGCAGAGAATTCATGGACTCCAGGCTAGAGGAGCCCAGCTCGTCTGACCTCCTGTGTAACAAATCAAAGGTGTGAGGATGGCTCAGAAAAAAAACCCAGCACAGATCTTTTAGGCTATGTCTACACTTACAAAAGCTAGTTCGAATTAGTTAATCCGAACTAACTAATTCAAACTAATTTTAGTTATTTTGAATTAACTAATTCGAACGAGCATGGCCCCACTAGAATGCTAGTTCGAACTAGCCATGTCCATGCAGGGCACTTGCTTAGTTCGAATTAGTCAGTTGCATGAAGGTCAATCTGCCGATTAGTTCAAACTAAGCAGTTAGTTCAAACTAATATGGCCACATTGACTTAATTCGAACTAACTATTTCCAATTAAAAGTTAGTTCGAACTAAGCAATCAAATTTATTAGTTCGAATTAAGGAAGCTAGCTTTCAACCAGTGCAGTGGATCCATCCACACACTGCTCTGGTTTAAACACGTCAGTGCAACATCACACCTTTAGGATTCCGAGCATAGTTCCTCCATCAAGGTTCAGACCCCCACATAGTAGTTTCTAGGTGGTAGCCCATTCCAGCCATGGGAACTGAATCTGCCCTAAACGCTTAGCGAGACCTTAGCAGTCAAGCCGTGCTTCAGTACCGCTAAAACACAGCAGCTTTGCTTCGAATTTATTCGAATTAAGGAAGCCCTTAATTCGAACTAATGAAAGCCTAGTGTGGCCAAGGCTTAAGTTAGTTCAAATTAAGCCTCTGTAATTCGAATTAATTTGCAAGTGTAGACATAGCCTTAAAAACCAAATGAACATTATTGAATTGTCCTGTCCCTAGTGCGAATACTTCTGAATATGGATTTAACATACTTTTCAGCTCTCATTGAGCTGGGGCACCTGTCTGCACTAACAGTAATGGCACTGTTGAGCCCAAAGGGTTTTTGCAGAATATGCACTTCACCCCCTGCTGCAGTGCGGTCATAGATTCTAAGATCAGAAGAGACCAAAATGATCATCTAGTCTGACCTCCTGCACAATGCAGACCACAGAACCTCACCCACCTCCTCTTGCAATAAACCTCTAATGGTCGCCCTTCTCTGCACCTCTCCAGTTTGAATTCATCTTTCTTAAACATGAGGGACAAGAATTGCACACAGTATTCCAGATGAGGTCTCACCAATGCTTTGTATAATGGCACTAACACCTCCCTGTCTCTACTGGAAATACTAGTCTAATGCATCCAAGGACCACATTTGCACCGCATTAGCTTTATTTACGGCCACATCACACTGGCAGTTCATAGTCATCCTGTGATCAACCAGTACCACCAGCTCTGTCTCCTCCTCTGTCACTTCCATCTGATGCGTCCCCAGCTTATAGGAAAAGTTCTTGTTATTAGTCCCTAAATGCATGACCTTGCACTTTCCACTTTTAAATTTCATCCTATTTCTATTTCTCCATGTTTGACCTGGAGGCAAGTAACTGCACAACAGAAGCAGGAAGGAAAGGTCCTACTTTGATGTCCCAGGCCATGATATCTCCATGCCTGCCCTGCAGTGACTGGGGGTCTCTGGTGAATCTGACTTAAATGGCTCTTCTCAGAGAGGAAGTGACAGCTTTACCTAGCAATTTTTAGAAGATGCAGAGTAAGAGCAAATATGCTGCAATCCCCCGTGCCCCAACATTAAAATGCACAGTCTGGATCCTCAGTGCATTGCTTGAAATGTCATTTTCCTGAGGAAAAACTCCTGGACCTGGTTCCTTAAGAGCAGCTGCTGCAAACTAATGAATTAAAACCAAACTGCTCCCAAACATCAGCCTAGTCCCATGCAGCAGTGCGCGTGCGTTAACGAAGATGCGGCCAGCCGTGCACGTGCATTAACGAAGATGAGGCCAGCCGTGCGTGTGCGTTAATGAAGATGAGGCCAGCAGTGCACGTTCGTTAACGAAGATCAGGCCAGCAGAGCTGTTTGATTTTGAACAGATGCTGAACAACTGTGAATATCTAGTTGGAGGAGCGTAACGCCCCACTCACTTCACTGCTCAACATAGTGCACTGAGAGTTAACACTGCCAAAGCCGAATTCCCCCAGGAACACTGTATGGGAGTGCCTTTGAATGCTAGCCTATGGCTGGGAGGCCAACGTGTTCCTGGAAATTTCATCATATGATGAAATCTTTAATTAACAATTAATCTTTAATTACTCGAGGCTCCAGAACAATTTTAGAGGGTTGGCCAATGGCCATCCTTCCTATATCCAGCATCTGACTGCTTCCTAGTGCAGGACATTGGTCAATGAAAACATCTAGCAAACTCAGACTACCATCCCATTCACCCTAGCACCAACAAGGAAGTGGTTAAGGCATTAGCTTAGGACTCGGGAGGCCAGAGTTCAATTCCTTGCTCTATCACAAACTCCTCTCTGACCTTGGGTGAGTTGCTAGGCCTCGGTTTCCCATGTGTTGGGGGCCAGGTAGAGGGTGTTAAAGGTTGTGAGGTACTGAGATGGTGCAGTAATGGTGGCTATAGAACTGTCCTAGATACACACTGTTTAAGGACAGCCCATGAGGAGAGAGGAAAATTCCTTCAGCTTCTCCTATGGCCTTTAGCATCCTTCCCATTTGCCCACCTTTCCCCATGAGCCAGCTCTCTCCAGCACTGGTGTTCTGGAGCAGGTTTGCAGGATACTAGCCCTGAGTCAGCCTGTAGAAGGCACTGCATGGGGGCACAAAGCAAGCGGCACCCTAAATGTGCTCCAATCCTGGCTGGTTCAGGGCCAAGCTTTCAGCTCTGAGCCCCTTGTCTATTTTAACCCTTTGTTTAGGTTGCTTTTTTGTGGAAAAAGTTCATGCTATTAAAGGAGGGGTGTGAATAGCCTGGCAACACATCCCTCTATCAAGAGCAGCTCCAACGCCTCTTAGAATCAGTGACTCTCCTCCATGGCAGCTCCAGTGAACTAGATACAAGAAACGAGCGTGATCTGTGTATCCGAATGAGTCATTAGGCTTACACAGCCCAGCAAAGCCTTTTGTGCATCACCTGGCTTATGTATCACAGGCCAATGACAGAAATGTAATAGAGTGTCATAGCAAATCGCCGCCGCTATTGAGTGGTGACAGGTGAATGATTGACTTGTGTTCCTATCTAGTGTGTCCAGTAGAGGGCAGTCGAGTGTTTTCCTAGTCCACCTGCAAAGATTCAGATGTTGGATTACATAAACAGACATGGAATTTAATGTAACTTGCATTGCAAAAACTGATTTTATTTACTGTGGTAAATCCAGATGAATGAGCATGCTTGAGGCATAAGCCTGACTGCCACTTCAGTTATACACATAGATACAAGCCCACATGGACCAGGCCTGGCCCTGTGCAAGCCATACTACTGAGACTGTTAATCATGTCTTTAAAGTAAAATTTGAAAAGATTCCTCCACCTTCTCTCACTCCTGATGTAAATGGACTTTGTCCTTCCCTTTGCTCCCTACTCCCTCAACATCTCTATCATGGATCCCAGCTTCTTAATTCTGGGGTGATAATGGGCAAAAATCTGGGAGATGCATGCTCTGTGAAGCAGTATAGGTAGGAGCCATACATATTCATTAAAGACAATGCAAAATTGCTGCAAACAATGTGCATAAGTTACTGCAGCTCAGGGGCTACAAGAAGATATCTGCTGACCTTTCATGTTGAAAGCCAATGGAGCATGTCCATTGCTGTTCATCAGCATGCAAGATCTCCTCCATGCATTCATACCGGCACTTATTCCAGGAAAGCCAGCATGCATGCATCTTTAATATAGGCACTAAATAACTCAGCTGGCGATCTATAATTTAATTTGGATGAAGAGCTTTAATAGGAAAGAGTCTGGTGCAGGGTGGAGCACTCTCTTGAATAATAAAATTTAGGCTTTTGGGTATTTTTAATAAAATTGTTTTGACAGTTCCCCCACCCACCACTCCCTCCTACAAGATACAGTCATATTCTCAGTCCTCATTTATCAGCAAGTCACTGCCAGAAATCTCCTTGCCATGGTACAGATATTAAATTCATACTAATATTTAGTTCTTCCTTGTCCTATGTAAAAGGGATATTTTGGCTTTAAACGTGTGTTGGAAAGAGGCTTAAACTACACTTGCGCACACACAAATAATGCTTAACTTTTACATGTAGACCTCAAAGCATTGTGCAGAGATTAACTAGCTAATCTGCACTGCACAGCTAGAGCTAGCTAAGTAAGAAGAGATACACAGAGGTTAAATCCTTCCGAGGTGAGCCCTGTTCCAGACACACCTTCACTGAGTATTTTCCACATTCTCCTACATGTTGAATGAGAAATCCCACTCATCATTCCTACCCATACACAAACAGTGCCAATAGACAGTTGGGAGATTGCATATTGGTAGACAATTTCCAGAACAGGAGGTGCTTAATAAAAGCTCTTTGTCATATAGAGAAAGTGTGTGTGAGAGAGAGAGATCGAGAGAGAGAGAGATCTTTGTGACTTCATGAAAGGAAAATGGATTTTCATTAGGCCACTCAATAGCAGATCTATGGCCGCCCTAGAGAATATTTCTCTCCTAAAAGGCAAATCTATCTATCTATCTACACCAGACCAAACACCTTAATATCAGAGGCATGACAGCTATTCATACAATGGTAGCAAAGATTTTTTTTATAATAGCAAAAATGTATTTTTCCAACCTCTTTGTACGTGAAATTGACTGAATCATTTTGCTCAGACTTTCTCCCCCAAATTTGCTTCCAGCCTAGGACCTAAATGTGGACAATTTCAACCTGAAAAATCTGAGAAAGTTGCAAGCAAATTAAAATAACTTTAAGAGGGGAAATGTTTATGCAGCCTTTTCTGTAACACTTGCTTTTTGCTGCAGCTATAATAAATCTTTGATTTAATCTGAATAACAAAGCATATAATACAGAATCGTTTTAAGAAAAGAGAAGGTTATCAATAAAGTTCCTTTTGAAAGGAAGACCATCACAGTTAGAATTTCTGGCAGTCACCCTGCCATGGGAAATGATGGTTTCAGGTCACAAACAATAGACATTACCTATCATAGGGTATGTCTACACTTGCAAATTAAATTCCAAAAGGGTAGCCGTATTAGTCTATTGTAGAAAGACAACAGAGTCCTGTGGCACTTTTAATGACTAACGGATTTATTTATCGCATGAGCTTTCGTGGGAGAAAATCCCAGATTTTCTCCCATGAAAGCTCATGCGATAAATAAATCTGTTAGTCTTTAAAAGTGCCACAGGACCCTACTTGCAAATTAAGTCGACTTAGGGAGGTTTAAGTTGACTTAAACAAAGCTGTGTCCACACCTGGCTTTCATTAAGTCGACTTAAGCAGTTCCTTAAGTCGACTTAATAACTACTGGTCTTTAGGTCCACTTAATGCTTACGTCGATTCGTTAAGTCGATCTAAATCTGATGTGGACACCCTAGGTTGACTTAATTAGCTAAGTCGAGCTCAGTGGCCTCCAGACCTTCCTCCCAGAATTCCTGGCACCAGGAAGGAAGAGCCTGCCCTGGGCAACCACAGGGCAGGACCAAGCCCTGCCCACCCTACCTCGCAGAGCTGGCCAGGCCTGCCACAGCAGCCATGGCACAGGGGAGCCAGCGCCACAAGAGTGTCCCCTCCTGGAGCCACCAGGAGATCCTAGACCTGGAGATCTGGGGGGATGAGGCAGTGCACTCTCGGTTGCAGGGCAGTCTCCGCAACCGGGACGTATATGCCTCCATCTCCCGGGCACTGGCAGAGAAGGGGCACACCCACGACACCCAGCAGGTACAGGTGAAAATAAAGGACCTCCGCCAGGGCTACCAGAAGGCCCAGGAGGACTGGATCTGGGCATGGGCAGCCCCCTCCACCAGCTGCAGATACTACTGGCAGCTGGCTGCCTTCTTGGGGCAGGAGGGCAGCGGCCTGCCAGCCCACACCATCAACTCCACCAAGCCCCACTCCCTTGATGATGGCCAGGAGGAGGGCTCGGTGGATGAGAATGTGGTGGTGGAGGAGGGGGAGACCAGCACCCAGCAGCAGGGCACCCCACCAGCCCCGGACCCTGCTGCCAGCCCGGAGCTGATCCCTGCCTTGATGGCGGAGCCAGGCCTGGAGAAGGAGGAGCAGGTTCCCCCTGCTGAAGACGACCCGGGTGAGGGGACAGAACACCAGACACCTGCTGCACCTGCTGGTGAGTGCTCGCTCCCTCTCTCCCTGTGGGCAGGGCTGTGTATTCCTGTGGGACAGGGACTGCAGGGGGAACATGTCCCAGGGACAGGAAGGATCAGGGTGGGGGGCGCAGAGGACCTCCCACAGGGGCAGAGGGGTAGGGAGCCATGTGGTGGTGGGGAGCTGAAGCCAAGCGGTGCGGTGGTGTGTCGGGTGATGGAGTGGGGGGATTGTAGGTGGGAATGCCAAGGCCAGACAGCATGCACCCAACACCTGTGGCACGTGGCCTCAGGAGAGACCCCCGGGGCAGGACTACCTGCAGCTCGCCACCGTGGGCACTGCACCCGACTTGGGCAGCAGAGCATGGTGTTGTATGCCAAGGGGTCAGGGAGTGGGAAGCAGGGGGACAGGTAGGGGACAGCAGCTGCTGTCAGGCTGCACACCGCACCAGCTAATGGGAGGAACTCTCTCCTTTGGTTCTCTCCCGCAGCCCTTGCACCCTTGACACGTGGCACTCCCAGGACACCGCCAGCCCCAACCAGGAGGAGGAGGAGGGCACATCGCTCTTGGGATGAAAACCTCGGGGACCTGGTGCGCATCAGCAAGTAGTCTGAGGAATGCCTGGCGGGAGCGAGTGGATGCCCACCAGAGGACCGGGCGGGGGATGCTCCAGTGCCTGGTCGACCTCACTGAGCGCCACAGTGTAGCCCTCAAGTGCCAGACTATAGCCCTCGAGTGCCAGACCGTAGCCCTCGAGCAGCAGACGGCATGCCTGCAGCAGCTGGTGGAGCTCCGGTACCCGTGGCCTGCCAAGGGTGCCCCTGCCCGGGACCCCAGCATCCCTCGTCGCCAACAGCCCAGGACATGGGGTGGACATGTGCAGGCCCAGGACCCGCCTGCCCCAGGCCACTAGCACTGGCCCCCCACCCCAACCCTCCTCCCCCCAAATCCCTGCACTCCCCCCAAATCCCTGCAGCTCTCACCCCTCCTCCAAACTCCTGCACTCCCCCCAAATCCCTGCAGCTCCCATCTCCTCCCCCCAAATCCCCAAACTCCCCCCAAAGCCCGCAGCGCCCACCTGCTCCCCGCCTCAGCTCCTACCTCCCCAGTTCCCCCTTTGAATAAAACCCCCATAGACTGTTATATCGTGTCTTTTGCTTTTTATTGGTTTGGGGATGGGGGTGGGGAGACAGGTGGGTGGGGGTCAGCCATAGACAGCTGGGGGAAGTGATGGTGCCTGGTAGGGGGCCCACCCCTCAGAGCTCCTGGCTGACAAAGTGGGCCTTCAGCGCATTGCAGATGATGACCACTCGTCGCTGGGCCCGCTGCGTCTGGGGCACAGCGTCTGGCTGTTCGTATGCGGCGGCAAGGCATTCACCTTCGGCCTCCCAGAGGTTATGGAGGACACAACAGGCGCTGACGACCTCCGGGATGTTTCTCTTGGTGAGGTGCAGGCGGGTCAGGAGGGCCCTCCAACAGGCTTTGAGACAGCCGAAGGCATGCTCGATGGCCAGGCGGGCCCTGTTGAGCTGACGGTTGAACAGCTCCCTGCTGGCATCCATGTTGGCTGTGTATGGCTTCATAAGCCAGGGCAGCAAGGGGTAGGCGGCATCCCCCAGGATCAGGACGGGCACCTGCACATCCCCAAGGGTGATGGTGCTCAGGGAAGAAGGTGCTCGCCTGCATGTGCTGGTACAGGCCAGAATTCCTGAGGACGTGGACGTCGTGCGCCTTCCCTGACCAGCTGATGCAGATGTCCTGGAAGATTCCTCAGTGGTCCATGAGGGCCTGCAGGACCATGGAGTCGTACCCCTGGCGGTTCTTATAGTTAGTGGCACGGTGTTCCGGGGCTCAGATGGGGATGTGAGTCTCATCCACGATGCCCCTGCAGTTAGGGAAGCCGAGTCCTGCAAGGCTGTCAAGGGTGTCCTGCAGGTTGCCCAGGGTGATGAGGCAGGCTAGCAGGACCCTGTTGATGGCCCTGCTGACCTCCAGGAGGACGGCCCCCATGGTGGCCTTGCCAATGTCAAACTGGTGGGCTACGAGTGGTAGGAGCCAGGGTTGCCAGCCTCCAGACCGTGACAGCCACTTGCTTGTCCACAAGCAGGGCGAGTTGGAATCAGGTGTCCATGTGCTGCAGAACCAGGGTGAGCTCACGGACTAGGTCGAGGAAGGTCTGCTTGCTCATCCGAAAGTTCTGCAGCCACTGTTCATCATCCCAGATGGTGAGGACGATGCAGTCCCACCAGTCGCTGCTGGTTTCCCATGCCCAGAAGTGACTGGGCATGTAGGGCACTGTCAGCGCGGCAGCTCGCAGGGTCAGCATGGTGGTGGGCATGCTGCTGTCTGCCCCTGTGCTGTCGGGGTCCCAAAGAAGCGTGATCCAGGCAAAGAGAGTGCTTGGCAACGCATAGCAGATGCTGAGCACCCACCTGACAACTCACAGGAATAGAGGCTCCATGTTGCCAGGCACAATGGGGAAGATGCTGAGCTCACTTCCTGTTTTATGGGAGTCGCCGGGGCTGGGGGGGGAGGCACTTCTCTGGTGCCACATGGCACACTTCCCACAATGCACCCCTCCTGGGTCAACCTAGCAACTGCCAGTGTGGCCATTTGAAGTCGCCTTCAGTTTCTGGTGTGGACACTCTTAAGTCGACTTAAGGTTGACTTTGTTAAGTCGACTTAACTAAGTCGACTTAGCGTTTCTTGTGTAGACATAGCCATAAGGACCTGATCCTGCTATTGGATTCATACAAAGGAATCATTGTGTGTGGGCCCTGTAGACACTAAGGAAGTTCCAAATGGGTCTGCCCACCCAGATCTGGTTGCCAAAGGCTTGATCCTGAATTCAGTAAGCACTCAGAGTACTCAGGTTCTCAAAGGATCAAACTCTAAATTACCAGCTCCCAGCCAGCGCCTGGACCTTTCATGAATACAGGATGAGTTGTCCTGCCCAGACTAAATGCAGTAACATAGTCATATATTATTTTGTAACATTTATTAGTCAATTGCCAACCATGTGTTTCGTGTTTGCTCTTATACAAGGGACAAAAATAAAGCCAGTTTCTGTCACACAGTTTTTACTATCTGGGGCTGATCTTTCAAACTCTTTCTACAAGACCTAGGGCTTATTCTTGGGAGTACCCTTGACTTTAATTGGGCTGCTCATCGTTCTACACACTCTATCCCGGATTCTCCAAGGTATTTAGGTGCCTAATGTGTCAATAGAAACCAGAGGGAGTTGGGTGCCTAAATGCCTTGGAGGATCTGGGCTTGTGCCACTAGTAAGTGCTCTCAGGACTGGGAGTTGACAGACAGTCACAGCAAAGGTTAGACATGCTGGGAACCCAAAAGAAGGGATAATTTACCTTTTTGAGTTTTAAAAAAATTAATTGACAATATCTTGAGGGCACTGCGGCTGTGGAATGAAGCCCACACTTACTAATGCTCAGAATGGATCTGATCTTAAAGATAAAGGTAAAAATCGGATCCGTATGTCAAACCATTCCCTGACCTGGATGCTAGTGATTTCTGGAGCTTGTTAAATCTGACATTGACCAAATGAAGTTCTGAAGCTATCAGTTTATTTTCTATACTTTGTTCTATCTAGGAGAGACACTACTTCAAATCAGTTTCACTATCCACGCCCGTCTATTTTTCTTTCTCATTCTAATCAATTTTGGTTTCTGGTTCTAGTCTGTTTCACTCTCTGGTTCTAGTCTCTTTTACTTTCTGATTTAGTCAGTTCTGGTTTCTGAGTCTAACCCCTTTCACTATCTGCTTCTGGCCTTTCACTTTCTGATTCTGATTGCTTTCTAGTTCTAGTCCATTTCTCTATTGGTGTCTCCTCTAATTTGGTTTCTGTTTCTAGTCATTTTCACTCTCCAGTTTCTCACTTTTGCTATCTGATAGACTAGCTCTTGTGGGAAGCTGCTGTGCCAACTGAAAAAAAAAATCAAATCAAATTGTTTTTATTTAAATAAACAAAAAGTCCCTGAAAACATTTGTAGCCATGTTAGGTTTAGCAGAGTAAAAAGAATGAACCTATCTCTATTAAATAATTTAGCTGAAAAAATCACAGCATTCCTTGTACAAACTGTTCAGTGAATGTTACTTACCAGTTCATGAAGACCTGGCCTAGTCCGACTTTTGCATCAGGGTTTTCCACATGATTCTGAGGGCCCATCATTCCCACGATGTAATGAGACTGGCTTGGGCTGTGCACCCTTCAAGGCAGCATATGTGATTCTTGGGCTTTGCTTGATGTGTGTGTCTTTGGGTGAAATCCTACGGTGACTTTTGGCAGTTTAATTTTAAAAATGGGTATTTTATCTTTATGGAAGGGCTTCATTTGTAAAGGAACTTGAACTTTTAGGCTGCACAGGTACGGCAACAGGACCAACTTTGAAAGAAGAGTCAGGATTAGCCTGCCCGGTCGTTCCAAATCATGACTCTAGCCCTGAAAATCATGAGATTGTCTTAAAAATCATGAAATATGAAAAATGGGTTCTCCCTGGTTTCTGAGCCCATCAAGTGTAGCCAGGGCACATTCCAGATTTTCACTACAACCATGTGAGCTAAAACCCTATTTTTTTCCCCCCTGAAAGATGAGGCCCTCAGGTAACCACTAATGGTGAGGAGCTGTGGCTTTAAGCAAAGCACCTGATAGAGTGAGGCTCCTGATCCAACCCTGAGCACAGGCCACACTGCAGCTACCTGAGAGGTGGTGTCTAAATCCAGCCTCCCCCAGAGTACCAGGCTTCCCAGCCCACATGACATCTTTTGTGTAATGACAGCCAGCTTCTCTCCTCCAGTTGCTGCCCATCTTATGCACTTATGTGCTGCCCTCCCCACATCACCAGAACATCTGAGCACCGCACACTCCGTCCCCATTTTATAGATGGAATGGAGGCCCAGATACACTAGATGACTTGCCGAAGGTCACATAAGCAGTCTGTGGCAGAGCAGAGCTGGGACTTCAGTCCAGGTCCCCCATGCACCACACCAGGTCACACCAGCACCTGAGCCAATGTCTCATCCTTCTTCTGCCTGCATCTCCCTCTCTGCGCCTGCTCCTGTGCTGGTGCCTGACTCCATGAGGACCAAAGGGCTCTGCACCTAGGCCAGTTCAGGGAAGGGACAGCTTCCAACCCAAGCCTCTTTGGGTTCATCCCTCTCCTCTCACTTCTACCCTGCCACAACCCTTCAGCTCCCCCACATGTGCTCTCTGGGCACACAGGGCTGCGGGTGCAGCTCTAATAGATCGTCGTGTCATTTTTAGCAGCTTGTCTGACAAAAAGCAGGCAGCCCTGGAATCATTCGCTATCTACCAGTAACAGTTGTATGTTGCACTGACATGCCAGCTCCTTCCATGCAAAGGTGGGTCAGTCATCATCTCTGTTTTACATACAAGAGAACTAAGGCAGAGAGGGGATGGATCCAGCGAGCAGGGGTAGCCTCCCTATTCTCAACTCCTCCCACCATGATTTATTTTATATGGTGCAGAATGATTTCTGTGAGTCCCGGGGTCAGGAGTGCTTAGCCACACCCACCTCAGTCCCACTGGGACTGTCCCATTTGACCACTCTTAGGAAGAGCTGAATCTTCATTGCCCAGGGCGTGGCAGATACTATATGGCTTTCCGACTGCAACCCTCTGACGGCAGTGACTGAGGTGAAGCACTCCGAGGGACACCCGCTCACCTGATGGACTGAAGCCTGGGAAGTTCAGCGCATCCTAGACTCGAACAGATTTCCGAGGGAGTTAGCAGGCACATGATTGGATCCATCCAGAGCTCTCGGTGCTAATGATAATAACCAGCTCTTAGCAGAGCTTTTCATCCAGAGATCTCAAAGCACTTTACCGGGGAAGTCAGTTGTTATTTTGCAAACTATACTTGGGGGTGAGGAGGATGCTGCTTTCTCTTAATGTCGGTCTCCCTGGGGAAAAGTCAGTATCAAAAGGCACAGCCTGGGCCCTGAGCAGCTGTGAAGGCTTCAGCGTTGAAGACCTGGACAGGGTGCTTTAATGGCAGCCCTCCCCAGACCCCCCATCACTGAGCTGGCCATGTTACCTGGGCCCCTCAAGGCCTGTGTCAGTGATGCAGCGTGTCAGACGTGTCAGCAGGCCTAGCTCGGTCATGCTCCTGCGCAACGCAGCTTTTGGACAGGCCCTGTTTGTGGCATGGCCTCGTGACCTGGCCCAACCGTGGTCTCCGTGTCTGGGTTTGCTGCTGGCAGAGAGAATTTCAGGGGTTGGGAATCATCTCTGGGGGTCAAAGAGCATCTTGTTGTTCCCCCCGGGGGGTTCTCACTCCTGTCTGTTCGGCATTACCAGATCTGGGTTGCTCTTGCTGAGAGAATGTATGGGTCCTTTGCACACACACCCAGCGCAGCCAAGCCCAGACCCCATGCACTGATTCAGCTCCAGAAAATGGCCTTGTTGAGTGGGCTCGCTGGACACGAGCGCAGGGCACTGGATTAAGCCAGAAGCTGCTTTCTAGCAGTGCAGTCACATCCAGTGATGCTGGCGGCTGCTTTGGCAGGATTGCTGTTCACTGCACCGGGTCCTACTGTGGGTCTGGTGCCATTCACAGCCTGAAGTGCCACCCTGTAGGCCAGGCCCTGAGTTTCCCCTCATGGCCCCAAAGGATCCAAGATGGGTCAGAGGGTGCCACAGTGAGAGATCCATGTGCCCTTTTCAAACAGCTGTAGGCCACATTGCTCTCTGACTGCTCAGCACCCTGGGATCCTGGGCCCACCACCAAGATCGGACAAGATTATCATAGCAATCCGCCCCCATTCTGGGGTGCAGGAGTCCTCCCCATGGCCATCATCAGAGTGTCTGGCTGCTTCCCACATAACAACCACCGGAGAAGTCCCAAGCGAATCAAACAGAATCTCTGATTCTGACATCATTTCAGGCTGGAGAAACTCAGGCGGGGGGCAGCTCTTTGTTTGTTCTTGTCCTTACTTCAGTGGAAAATCTGTGCCTGGAGCCCTTCCAGGCTCAGGGCCATCTTGGCCCTGATTTAGCTTCTTCCACCCGAGGAACTCAAAGCGCTTTGCAGAGATCAATGAATGAAGCCCTCCCCCCCAGCTGAAGTCTTATCTTCATTTCAGATGGAGAAACTGAGGTACATGCCCAAGGCACCACACAAGTGAGTCAAGAACAGAGCCTAGATGTCCCAGATCCCATTCCTGTGTTCTAACATGGCTCCTCTGCCTCGGTCTCCCACCGGGCTCTGCTCCTTTCATTGCAGCTCTCAGCAATCCCCATTGGCCTTGTGGAACCACTCTGCTACCCGCTGCGGTGAGAGGGATCAGAGCAGCTGTAAGCCACCTGCCTAGTCCAGGCTGCTCTGCTCCAGCCACAGCCCTGACTGTAAACTGGAAGATATTACAGCAGAGCAAAGGCTGAGAACAGCTTTCTGTTTGCAGCTCAGCTCTTCTCACTGCTCTAAAATCTACACAATTCTTCAGATTGCCTTGAAATGTGATGTGCCTCATGGCAGCTGTTAGTGATCTACATATGGGGCATTTGACGAGGAGTTCCTGAAATACAGTCCCTGAGTGAAACAACTTTCCCCACAATTGAGAGATTCTAGCACCCTTTTTTTCTCATGACTAGAGACCAAACCAGGGTTCATATTGTCCCAGCAGCATCTCCAGCACTTGAGGGCTACCCCATCAGCCTTTTGGGGAAAGTCACATTGAAATGTTATTTGGAAAAGATTTTGTTTCCCTAGGAGGCTGGCCGGATGGAGGATTGTTAGCCTCCAAACTTTTGTAACAGCTGGGCAGCCCAAAGAGATGAGCCAGTTTGTTTCAACTTGAGCCATCCACCTGGGGTCACGTCAAGTCCCACCTTAGGGAGAAATACGGGACGAGTTGATGGATATTGCTAAAAAGTAGCCAGGCAAATGCTTGCTGACAGGAGAGGGACATTCTGGGAGTGAGGAAGAGGAAACAAGGGAGAGAAGGGTGGTGGAGCTGCATCTGGGGGGAGAGGGGGGCTAAATGATGACGGGTGGTAGAGGAGATGACAAGGGTGTAGTCTCAGGTGAAGGTGAGGGGTGGAGGGGCACTGGGACATGTGGATGAGTGGCAGAGGAACTGGGGGAGACTACGGGCAGGATTTCTTGTCTGTCCCACATTCTCCCCTTCTGTGTGTGTGCCAGGAGCTGGGAATGTGAGCCCCTCATGTGAGCTGTGGTCCCTGCCCCTCGGGAATGGCTGAGCCCTTCATGTGAGCTGGAGGATGAGTGGCCTGGCCTCCCTCGGGCATCAGCGCTGCTTTGTGTGGCTCCGCTCATACCCCAAGCCTCCCCCAGCAGAATAGCGCACGTGTCCCTTTTGACAGCCCTTCACACTTGCACACAGGAAAGCATCTCCCCAGCACTGCACCCACCAGCGCTCTCAGCTCCCACTACTACAACACCCGTGCATGGCAAGGAGACCCTGCTAGTGTACGCTAGTCTGTGCTGAAGGGATGGCCAGGGCCACGTGCATCTCTTTGCTTGCACATGGCAGGCACCGAGCACAGAGCTCTTCGCAGGACAAGGCCAGCTCTTCCCAGCACTCCAGTGCTCCTCCCCATTCACTAACACTATACCCCAGGCTTGGGCTACACTCACAATTCAGATAGACAGCTCTATGCTGTGCAGAGGTGGGAAAATTCACACCCCTGAGCATGGTAGCTAGGGCAGCCTCCCCCATGTGGACACGGCAGAGCTGGCAGGTCTACTTTCTGCCATTCAGGGAGGTGTTACCTACGTCAGCAGTAAACCCAGCTCGTGTGCTAGAGCAGCGGTTTTCAAATCTAGGGTCGAGACCCAGCACTGGGTTGCAGACCTCAGGTACTGGGTCGCGGCCCACCTGCTGCCACCACCAAAGGACTGGGATGCATTGCTCAAAGATGTCCTTGTTGGGTCTTGGGCATAAATGATTTTTTTCAACTGGGTCCCGAGAAAAAAAGTTTGAAAACCACTGTGCTAGAGCAGCTGCAGCACCCATAGGAAGTTGTGGCCTTGCACAGTGAATGCAGCTGGCGGGTGTGCTGAGAATTCCCAGCAGCTATTGCAGTCCCCTGGGCCAGTGTTAAGGGTGTGTTCACCGTGATACTCTTATTTTTGGTTGCCAAACATTTGAGTTTTGCTGAAGGGCTGGAACTATCCCCAGGCAACCTTACCTACGAGTTAACAACCTCTCTGGCCATTTAATCTGCTTACTGCACTCTAGGTGATGGATAAATCAGCTCACCCAACTGACTACAGTGTTAACAGCCCTCTGCAGGGTCTTTGCCGTCCCTGCCTCCTCCTCTGCATCTTCCAGTGTTACTAGGTGGCCTTGTTGGGCCGACCCGGAACCTGATGCCAGTCCCTGCCCCAGAGAGCCAAAAATCTAAGTCAATTCCCCGCCCCTGCCTGCTGGGATCTGAGGAGTTTCTCCTGCATTGTGTGCTGGGCCCGCTGCTGTCACTGTAGGTCTGGCCCAGAGGGAGGGAGAGAAATGGCTGGCCTACACTCCTGTCATGAATGTTACTGCCACAGTTAAACCTCATGCAGCCTGAGGAATCACTGTAGGATGGAAGGTGGCCCTTCTGCTCCAGGACTGAAGAGCCCTCGCAAACCCGGCTAGCCTGGGTGTGAGGCTGGCAACTCACCCTGGATCACTTGAGTTTTTAGGCTGATTTTGCCCCTCTGAAACCCTCCAGGGAGCACGTGGCCCAGCTCTCCTCAGACATAAGGAAGAAGGACTGCGGCACGTGTGTGGGAGTGGGTGGGACCATGAGCAGCCCTTTTCACCTGATGGGGAAGGTGGAGTTATTCAGGACTCAGGACATGGGCCTATCCTGGAAGGAATGTGATAAAGCTGATGCTGAGGGAGCAGCTGCCTGGCGCTGAGCTCCCCTGGGCGGCAGAGCGTGGGCGCCGTGTCATTAGGTACCCTCACACGCTTTGCAGGAGGCAAGTATTAGGGAGCCAAGGGTGTGGTCCATGTGTCTGAGCTGCCTAGCTCATTCCTACCTACCTCTGTACAGATCACTCTGCCTACTGCCACAGCCACGTCCATCCACGTGCCCACAGACTGTTTCCTGCCGGCAGCCTGCTTTCGCTCCTCACACTGGTAAGTGTGACATTTATTAGTCCTGTCTATTTGGGAGAGGAAGGGCCTTTCTATGCCTCCACCTCTCAAGAGCCACTGTACATCAATGTCAACAGATTCCTGTGGCACTTTTAAAGACTAACAGATTTATTTATCGCATGAGCTTTCGTGGGAGAAAATCCCACTTCATCAGACGCTTTGAAGATGGGAAAGTTACATCAATGTGTTATTGGACTGAAACATTCACCAACAGGGGAATCATGTCACTACCAAGGACAGGCCAGAATTTTCCCTGCAGCCAGACCCGCCTCTCCGCAATCAGCTGTCAGCCCATGGGGCCTGCAGGGAAAGCCAACAGATGAGATGCTGAGACGCAGCTTGAAGCTGATGCTCGCTAATGAATCCTCCAGGGGGCTTGACACTGCACCCTTTATGAGTTCTCCATTCACCCATGTCTCCCACAATACGGAGGGAGCATTACTCTACCATACTTGTCAACTTTTTGCCCCTTTGGCTCACCTTTGGTTCTTTTAAGCAATCAGTTTGCTTATTTATTTTGCTTTTCACTATATTAATAAAAATAGTTGAGCATCCTGGGCAGGCATTAGCACCATCCATCCATTGTAGGCAGAGCCCGGGATATGACGGCAAGTAGGGCAGCTCTCCCGAGAGGCTGGCCCAGGCTCCTTTGGCACTGCAAGTCCAGAGGAGCTACCATGGCTCTGCTACGGAGACTTAAGGTCAGTCAGCGCTGTGGAATCAGTACGATTTGTCAGAGTGCGGCATAGTAATGCACTCTGGAGCCAGCGCTCCCATTCTTTCACAACATGCTTTCTATCTCGACATCCCTTTAAACGTAAATCAAGAGCCAAACTTGCTCTTAGAGCAGGGGTGGGCAATAATATTTGGGGGGGGGGTGATGGTGGGGGAGAGCCAGCCTGGAGCTGGAGTGTAGAGTGGGGTGGGGAGGAACAACTGCTGGGGGGGGGACTGGGGAGAAATGAGGGGACCTG
Source organism: Pelusios castaneus (assembly GCA_007922175.1). Classification (NCBI taxonomy): domain Eukaryota; kingdom Metazoa; phylum Chordata; order Testudines; family Pelomedusidae; genus Pelusios; species Pelusios castaneus. The sequence continues at coordinate 593,842 of ML686206.1, forward strand.
TGGGGGGGCAGCTGGCCCAGGAGTGAAGGAAAGCCAGCTGGGGGGGCAGAAGGGGCTGGGCAGTGCTGGCCGCAGTCCTGGCATGCTGCATCCCTGGTTCCAGAGCACCACAGCACCAGCACCAGCCCCAGCCCTGGCTCTGGAGCAGAGCAGAGCAGAGCAGCACTGGCCAGTGGGACAGAAGGGGGCAGCGCAATGGGAGCGCCGGCTCCACAGTGCTGCCACAGCAGAAGTGGCAGCACAACACTGGCCCCAGTGGCACAGCTCTGGCCCTGGTCCCAAAGTTATTAAGCGCCATCTGGGCGGGGGGCGAAAGGGGGCAGGGGAGAGTGGGCCAGGGGCAGTGGACTGAACGAAGGCCTCTGGCAGGCCGGATCTGGCCCATGAGCTGTATTTTGCCCACCTCTGCCTTAGAGCAAATGTCCTACAGGCCATGGAACTACACCAGGGATGAATTTGCCCCAGTGCACTCTTCAAGCAGATGCCTTCCAGAAGAGCCTTATAGACGGCTATAGCAGAGCTTTACAGGAAGTGCAAAAGCCATGGACCCAGGGCCAGATCAAAACAGGGGCTTTAGGTGCTGCAGCCCTAGCCTAAACAGGGGCCCCAGTCTGCAGCCCCTAAGGCCCCTGCTTTGATCTGGCCCCCATTGCCCTGCTCAGGCTGGCACACAGCTGACTGGTCCTGGAGAGTGTTGGGAAGGTCCCTGATGGCACTGGAGGACAGGGGGTCACGGTCCATGGTGCTCCCACCCCACCGCAGCTGTTCTGTCCCCAGGGGCAGAGTCAAGAGGTGCACAGTATAGCCTCCGGTGCAACCCTCCAGGGCTCAAAGCACTGTCAGGCCACTGTGCCGGGGCCCCTACGGCAGGTCCCAGTGGGGCAGGCAACAGCATTTTGGGCCCTGGAGGGCCGTGCCGGAGACCACACTGAGTACCAGCTGTCTCTGGCCCTGGAGGCAGAACAGCCAGCCTGGGGTAGGTGTGCCACAGACCATGGCCTCTGGCTCCAGGGCCCCAACCCCTGCAGTGTCATCCCACTCCCAGGCTGCCATGGGGGGGGGCACAAAAGTAAGCAGCCCTGGGCCGCCCTTAATCCAGCCCTGCACAGGGCCTCCTCCTCAGGGACAGAAAGATGGAATCTATCTAAGGCCTTGGTCCTTCAAGTCCACTCCAGAAATATAGGACATTATTATTTGGGGGTTTAGGCCTTGTCTCTGTGAGGAAAACTGCACTGGGTAACTAGATGGCTTTAAACTCCTCAAGCAGAGACTCTGATCAATGTAACCCTGCTGAACTCAGCTGACATAAGTGATTTAAAGTAGGGCTAATGGGTGGTAAGTGCATGGGCACTTGCACGAGTGTAACTAGCACTAGATCTACACACACCTGCATTTTGTCAGAGTGAATAATAGGCTGCATCCACACTGGGAGAGGGTTTGTCAGTTGCCTCCCCCCATCAGAGCCTTTCCCTGCAGAGGGAGTCGTGGGTTGGTGAGTAGAGGCTGTCCAGGGTGCGCTCTGGGGCCAAGCTTTCACCCTTCAGGTGTGCGTGTACTCTACTCACCTAGGCTATGACTCACCATCACCCCTGCTGGGGGCCAGCTGAGTACGCACACTGCGAAAATGTGCAGATGTTAGTCACCTGGCTCAGAGCAGGAGTGGAAGTTGTCGAGGTCAGAGCAGAGGCTGCTGATCACAGGGGTAAATAGGGTCTAAGATCCCACAGAGAGACACTGATCTAGAACCGACCTTCGGAGCTGTCTCCTGCGGAAGTGAGTTCCGTAGTGTCCGTGTGTCCCCCCAGCTGCTGTTAAGGGGCTTTATTCTCTCAAAGCCCTCTGCCAGTGCCAGGCCGGGCTCCTCCCTGCAGCTTGCCTGCCAGCCGTGTGCTCGGACACACCCGACCGGAGCTACTTCCTCCTGGAACACCTGACTGCCTGGGCGGGCTGGGCAGCCTTCCCCGCCAGCCCTGGCAAAACAAATCTCCGGACAGCTCCAGGATCCCGCCTCCCTCCGGCCGATGCCGCTTTCCACCACCACCACCAGCAGCCGCCGCCGCCCCTCGCCTGCGAGAATCAGCTTCCCCCCGCCCCAAACCAGGCTAATCGGATTCCAGCAGGGGGAGGAGCTCGCCCCGCACCCCCCAAAGCAAGCGGCTCCGAGCTGAGTCCGCCACCGAGCCGGGCCCCACACCCAATCTAGCCCGCCCGCCCGCCATGCAGTGACTGGTGCGGGCCGGCAGGGCGGCCAGCGCGCAGCGCACCTTGCCCGCCCAGGTAGGCGCGCTGCGCAGCATGCCCGGCGCCCCCCTGGCCGCGGGGCAACGCTCGGGGGCAGCTTGGCCGGCCGGCGGGTACCGCGGGTCGGAGCGCGCAGAGGCCGGCAGGGGACTAAAGGTGCGCGGGGCCAGCCGATGGGCGACCGGCCCCCCCAGGAGCCCTCCGGAAGGCGGCGGGGACCCCGGCGCCGAGCCCTGCGCGCCCTGCTCAGTCGTCTCCTGAAAACTTTGGGCGCTTTGTCGCACTTCGGGGCGGGGGGGGCCGGGAGCCGCCGGGGGGGCGCGGAGCCGGAGGACGACGAGGGGGGGTTCCGGTGCCCGCCGAGTCCCCCACTGGCCGGGCCCCCCGGCCCAGAGGCAGCCCCGCCGGAGGAGCAGGCTGGGGGAGGGGCACGCTCCTGGAGCCCCCCGGGATGCTCGGCCGAGGGGCTGGGGCGGCCCCCCGGGGCACAGGGGCTGAAGAACCACGGTAACACGTGCTTCATGAACGCTGTGGTGCAGTGCCTGAGCAACACCGACCTGCTGGCCGAGTTCCTGGGGCTGGACCAGTTCCTGTACCGTGGTGTGCCCGGAGAGGTCACCCAGCAGCTGGCAGTCCTGGTTCGGGCCCTCTGGACCCTGGACTACACCCCGCAGCTCTCCGTGGAGTTCAAGGTAGGAGGGGCAGGGGGTGCCCAACGATGGCCCTGGTGTGCAGGGGCTGTGGGCCCAGGGCTCTGTAACTGTCACCTTAACTGTGCCCCAATGCTCACTGCTGCCAAGCTAGCCTTAACCAAAATCACACAGGACGGTGGCGTCCGGCCACCTAGCCTCTGTGCCTGCGCAGTGCTGGTACGTCCAGGCTCCTCCTTGTTTACCTTTTGAGCAGCCACACCAGAGATGAGTCCCTGTGCACCCCTTACCCCAACACATTCTGTCCCAGGCTTGCTGGTGCCCAGGCTGCTCAAACTAGGGGTGGGGCCCTGGGCTGCATCTGGTGAGCAGGTACAGCTGGTCTGGAGGCTTGAGATAAGAGGCTAGTGTAGGGGAATGATGAGTTGAGTCTGTGGGCTGGATCCTGCTGTTGGCTACACTGGGGCCAATCCAGAGTGACTCCCCTACAGATATTCTGATGTAACTGAGGCCGCAGTCCTGTGCCCCGTTCTTTTCTGGGTGGGCAGACCCCCTGTGCAGTGGGGAGGAGCCCCAGTGCTGTCAGTGGATTCTGTGATGTGCAGGTGGGAAAAGCTGCCAAGTTTAGGCATGACTGAACCAGCTGTCCTGTGGGTCCCAGCTTGTGTTTGGAGTGCCAGGCCCTGCATGATGGGCAGTAAAGATCCTTGAGTCTCAGTTTTCCATCTGTAAAATAGAGAGTCAAGTTGAATGACCTGTGTGGTGTGTTGCTGCTCTGGGGAGAAACAGTTCATAGGTTGGAGAGAGCGAAGGGCAATGTGCCTAGCCCTGTGCCCCGATGCCCAGGCGCCCTAGCTCCTGCCGTGTGTGCCACCTCTCTCCTTTGGCACCTGTGTCAAATGAGGCTCCATTGGAGCACTCTCGAGGACTGGGCAAACTAGGAAGCCCCAGTGCTGAGAGGTGGGATTAATGCTTTTGTTGTGCAGCACTGAGGAGATGAAAGTGTGGGTGAGGCACCTCTCTCACTCCCTGCCTCCTCTTCCCCTCATGTGCTGTGGTGGGAAGGCTGGCCAGCTGGTACATGTGGCGCTAGAATCAGAGGCATTGGGGGTGGGTTCTCTGCCTGACCTGCTTGGCTTCCCGGCTCCTTCCCTACACCTTCCCTACACAGACGGCAGCTGTCTGTGCTGAGCAAGTGCCATTAGACAATGAGCAGCTGTCTCTGGGGAGGCACAGAAGAATTGTAACAACCTCCTTTAGAGCACTAAGGAGCCTGCCTACCTCCCTCAATTGGCTAATGGAATAGGCGCCCTTTTCCCTCCCCTGTGTGCCCAAGGCCAGTCAATCTCCACTGCCATTGGGTCAGGGGCAGTCCTGGAGAGTGATGGCTGGGCGTGGATTTAGCTCAGTGCTGCAACGGGGCGATGTGGCTGTAAGGTGGGAACATGGAATCAAGATCCTGGGAGCTGCTGTGGGGTGGGATGAAATCCTCTCTCTCCCACCCCTGCACACCTGTAATCTGGGCCCTTTGCCTGGGGGCATTGCGGGGAGTGGAGGAGACAGGCTGGGCTGGAGCAATGGGTGGCCAGTGTTTGTAGTAACTTTTATAGCTGTTGTAGTGAAGGGCCTGTGTAAATAAGTGTGAAAGTCAGAGACTCCCTCCTCCTCAGATAGCTGCATTTCTAGGCATGAGTTTCAGCATCAGCTCTGAATTTCTTCCCCCTGGGTGCCATGAATTTCCTCACAATTTTTAATCTCCCTTGAAATTAAGATCTCCCATGGCATTACGCAAGAGCTGGGAGGTTTTATGAGAGGCAGAAAAGTCCCACAATCTATTCACCCAAGTCCATGGCTCTTATTTTTTATGATGAGCTCTCTTCTGTGCTAATTCTCCCTCCTTTACTCCATGGAGTTGCATGTAACCCTTGGCATCAGTTGGGTCATAGAGCTCTACTGAGAAGGTTGGGGAGCCTGAGATAAAGTGCTTCTGGGCATAATCTGATGATTGTTGGAGTCACAAAGGACTCCCCTCCCAGCCTCAGGCAAACCACATGGGACACTTTCAGCCCCTGACTCCTCAGGTGCTGGCTGCTGTTGGAGCAGCCAGAGCAGATTTGGAGAGTCGGTTGCCTGAGTTGCTAGTTGAGCTCAGATGCTGCGTAGCAGCTCCTCCTAAAGCGGAAATTTTCTCCTCTGTTGCATCCACAGAGCAGACAAAGAAGAACAGGTGAATCTCAGGACCCTGGGCTTCCTATACCACGCGTAGGTCCTTTGTGGACAAGTTGATCTCTACCCACTAATACTTGGCATGCAGTTAGTCACAGGGGAGAGCGGTGCCTGTGAATTGCAATGTTGACCAGAGCCAGACTGCCGTGTGTGACCGCACAAGCAGGGTCATGTCAGCTGGACAGGCTTGGCTCAGGAGACACTGTCGGTGCATCAGCACCATGGTGACACTGCTGCCCTGGAATTCCAGCTCCGTGCCTCTGAGCTGTGACAGGGCTCTGGGGCAGTGCTACAGCAACTCATGGGCATGGCTCCTGGGATGGAGGAGTGGCACAGACAGACTCAAAACCATCCCAGGGTCAGACAGGTAGCAGCCCTGTGCAGATCAGGAGAGCAGTGGTTTGCAGAAGAGACCCAGTGTTATCTGGAGGAACGTTTTCCCCTGCTCCCCTTATGTCTGGCTTTGCACTCTGGAGCGAGGTTGATAGGAGACGTGGCTGGTCAGAGCAGCACGCTGGGAGGCTGGAGTTCTAGCTTCCATTCCTCATCCTTCTGCTCAGTCTGGGACCTTGAGCAAGTTATCTCTTCCTGTGTGTGTCTTCCTCTCTGTGCTGGGAACAGAGAACTAAGGAGTGCATGGCAGGGCAGAGTTCAGCTCTCTAGTATTTTAAACAACTTTTCCATGGGCACAGCCTGTTCACAGCTCCTGGGACGTGTCCCTGCAGCTCAAAGGCTTTCCCAGCGCTGGCCTAGAATGTGGATTCACAGATGCACACTAGAGCCAAGTGTGGCTCAGTGATGGTGGGACAGGGAACTGGGGTTTTGCTCAGGCAGGGCTCTGCCACATCCCTGCACCTTGGCCAATGAGCAGCCTGTTGGAATGCTCCCACTCACTTGCCGTTCGTCTCGAGCCCCAGTGCAAAAGACGTAGCATTTCATCCCATAGCTGCGTGCAGGATCCAGCTAGCGCTCCCACAGGTCATGTACTGTAGCAGTGTGAACTGGCAATGAACTTCAGGCTGGGTTTCTAGGAAACAGCACAGAGAGTACCTGAGTGTGAGCAAGAGAGTGAAGTGCCTTATTGAGATTGTCTCCCAGTACCTGAAACCCCCATCAATTTCACATTCCAGGCCTGCAAAATCTCTGCATCTCAGGTTCCTTCTTGGCTTCTTGCAACTTGGGGCAGGACTCGGTCCTATTGTGTGGCACACAGGCAATGTGTTGTGTGAGCTGTTCTGAGAGGAAGGTCCAGCAGCCCCCATGGTAACTGGCTGGAAAACCCCTGGCAAGGAATCAAGCAGCACCAGCCAGAGATGCTGCCATGTGCTGTGATCCGGAATCTCCCCAACCTTGCCCAGTCTGTGGCTCCAGCAATGCTGGGTGACTGTTTCTCTGGGGCCAGAGGCCATGTGGGGCATGGTGCTTTCTCAGGGAGATCGATCACATATGCAGACAGCGGACTCATGGCTGTCTTTTCCCACTCTGCTTTGCTGTGTGGCTTGCCACATGAATGGCAAAGTGTTTCCTCTCCTTAGTAGAAGCCCTGGAAATTCTTGCAACATGTGGGTGCCCCAGTCACTCCTTGCTGCCGGTGGATGCACATACAGCACCGAGCACCTTTCTCCCTTCATGGGCTCATCCTGGCAGCTTGTTGAAGATGCCAGCCTGTTTGGAGATGGCTCACCTCGCATTTCTTCAGCCGGGCTTTTCTGCTCCTTTCCTCCTGGCACCATAGTGTTTCCAGCCTTGTGCTGTCGTTGCTGGCTTTTCTTTTAATTCTTTCTGACATTCTTTGTCAGTGATAAGCTAAGGGGACGGAAGGACAAAGGGGCAAATGCGCACACACGCAGATGGGCGTGCACCCACCTGCGCGCACACAGGTTTTGGGTCAGGTGGGAGCAGAGGCTGGGATTGATCCCAGAGGTGGAACTAACACACTACACAGTTGCAGTTTTTATTTTACAAGGCTGGGATTTGCAAAGAAGCCTGGTGCCTGAATCTCAGGGGAAGCTGAGTACTCCACAGCAGTGAGCAATTCAGGGCAAGGAGTGTACAGCCAGCAACTAACACGGGGGGCTCTGATCTTAGTGGGGGTCTCCAGACATTACTCTGAGTCTAATATAATGACTAATAATATGATGAGCTTGGAGCCGTGACCATGTGGACTGGAAATGGAAGGCACCTTGCCATACCAGGTCTCTCTGACATGGTGCGATAACTGACCCCACAGAACACCGAATACCGGGCTGTAAGCTCTACAGCAGGGGTTGGCAACCTAAGAGTGGCATGCGAGCTGATTTGGAGCGGCACGTGGTACCCTCTGCAGTGCCATTGAAATTGCTGCTCCTGCTATCAGAAGCTGTTCTGGGCGGCTTCTTTTGGCTCGCCAGTGAAAGCCATTCTGAGTGGTGGCTTGCTGAAAGAAGCTGCCTGGAGTGGGTTTTGGCAGTGTGCCTGGGGGATCCCGCTCCCCCTGCACTCCCCCCTTGCCAAAAGAAGCTGCCTGGAATGGCTTTTGGTGGGGGTGCACTCCAACCATGGCCGTTGACGAATTTTCAGGTGGTGACCTCCTTTTTTTGTGTGTGAAGGGGGCTGTGGCACTGACTGAGAGTTGGAGAGGAGGGGCCAGCACAGGTTGCGACCCCTGCTTTACACAGACAGCTAAAATCCATAGGTGGGATCCAGCACTTCCCCAGGGGAAGGGCCATCTGCTCAACCCTGTCCAGCCAGTAACCTGAGTCAGAGTGGTGCAGACATCTGAGGGCGTGGCACTGCTGGCCTCTATGACAACGTCCTTCATTGCACAGAGGTAACAAAGGCAGTGGTTGAGCCGCCTGGGAATAACCCAGTCATGTGTCGGAACAGGACAGCGGCCGGAGAAGTCATTTATCTCTATGTTGTTGGAGCACCTTGTTGTAGAGCAGTGGTTTTCAAACTTTTTTTCTCAGGACCCAGATGAAAAAATCATTTATATCTGTGACCCAACAGTTCCACCTTTGAGCAATGCATTCTAGTTTTTCAGCAGCAGCAGCAGGGTGCACCATAACACAGTACTGGGTTCCGACCCATGGTTTGCAAACCACTGTTATAGAGCATGTGAGGGGGATGCTCTCTCGGCTTGGGGAGACATTTTCAAAAGGGCCTGAGTGACTTAGGAGCCTACTGAAATTCAACAGGACTGAGGCACCTAAATCACACAGCACTGAGAATTATTGCTGTTTTGTAGCACTAGGTGTTGGTTCAAGGAGTAACCAGCTTGTCCCTGTGGCAGAGCTTGGTGATGCCTGGTGGAGCCAGGTGCGTGCAGCTACACCATCTTTCTGAAAAAATCCAGTGCAGATAAAACCTGCCGTGGGCCCAAAGGGATATGGACAAGCACTAAACACACAAACAGATGGCTGGCAATGGAGACGGGACTGGACAACTGGCATTTCTGGTTCTCAAATCAATTCCTTTGGGAGTGGCTGATATGGAGCCACCATTCTGCTGAGCAAGCCTGTGTTATTTCTGTCAGCCTCGGTGTGCAGGCTGGTGTTCTGGATGCCCTCAAGATGCAGCCAGTGTCCTCCTTGGCTTTGGTTAATGTAATTTATTCCTGCTTCCCTTCATAGGGGTGGGGGCATTTTCAAATTCTCCATGGTGGAGCTGGCGAACTAGAGAAGATGGTGAGGAAGTTGAGGGGGACCTGACATAGCGAGGGGACTGAGCAGTTAATGTTCACTGTTGGAGAAAATGCAAGGTAATGTGCCCAGGAAGGAATTGTTTGAACTACTCAGAGGCCCTGCACAGTTCTAACCCAGCTACAGTCCCTGAGAGAAAAAGAAGTAGGAGTCACCGTGGGCCGCTGAAGCGAGATGTGTGCTCACTGGGCAGCAGTGGTAAAGAAAGATTAAGATGTGTAAGGAATGGGCCAAAGAAGAATCCAGCAAATCTTACTATTTTATTACATCCCTAGTTCGTCCTCCCCTGAGGTACAGTGTTCTGTTCTGGTCACCCCGTCTCAGAGAGCAGAGATCAGAGAGAGGTAGAGAGAGCTCCCTAAACTGTGTGCCATTTTTATTATAGAAAGAATTGGGAAACCTTGAACCTGGTGATGTTAGCATGTAGCTGGCTCATAGGGGAGGTTGTAAAGCTAGAGAGAATAGAGAATGGCTTTGAGAAGGGACATCTCTTGCTCCTGTTCATTCTTTCTTGTGTGGTAAGAACAAGGGAATGTTCAATTAAAACAATAAATACTTTTCCACAGTGCATACTTGTCCTGTGGAACTCGCTGTCACAGGGTCTCATGGAGAACAGCAACTTGAGCAGGATTAAAAAAGAAATAGCTCTTTATAGGGAGAGTAAGAACATCTGCAGTGAAATTCCAAAGGGTAAAAATACTACAGGCATATACACGCTGGTAGCTCTGAGCAGAAGCCAGTTCCTGAGAGGCCTGGGCCATGGGGGGCATGTTAGTACATTATTGTCCAGTGTGTGGATTGCTGCCCCTTGTGGGAGCCCGATGTCCCCTTTGTGCCAGCTAGAGGGACCCACAGGCTGGAGGACACTTCTGGTGCTGGGAGCCTCTGATGGATGCAGAGTTGACTCTCCTGGCTCTACCTGCCCTCGGAAGTCGCCGGGCAGGGGGTGGATAAGGGCAGAAAGAAGCATAGCTAGGGCATTCGTCACCCTAGTTATTCCTGGGCTGCCACATAGCCCCTCAGAGCCAGGCTCCCATGACTGGTATGGGAGCTGAACTGGCCTCTGCCAGCCCCCAAATGGGGGTGTTTTCCACCTCTGCAGTGCATAGGGATACACGAGGCCCAGGTGTTGGCTGAGTGGCTCACAGACTAGTACAGGGCCATGTGGGACTGGCGAGGGACATGTGCTGAGGCTGTAGAATCGGCAATGGGCCCGAGCCTGCCACTGAAGGGCTACCATTGATCATGGCCAGTGGGGAACTGACTTTGCCACCCTGCGTCAAGGCGTTGGACTCCTGCCTCAGGCAGGGGCCAACAGCAGCTGCTGCAAAGGAATGTGACCGCTACCCCTCTGGACTCCTGCCTCTTGCGTGGGGCTGGGCTCAGGCCCTGCATGGGGGTTGCTCTGCCTCCTAATAGCAGGAATACTCGAGGGGTTCCCCAGCGCTGGCAGACTCTGGACTCTCTGCCTGCAGTGAAGGGTTGATTTCCAGAGGGCTGCCAGTCCTCCGGATGGGCTGGGCCTTCCTCAGAGATCCCCAGGCTGATCCGGATGCTAGAGGGTCAGGGTAGCGTTGCTGTGTCGTGTCGCATCTACTCAGTGCCAACTGGGTCAGCTCTGGAAAGTGGTAACAGCAGCATTAGTTATGAGGTTGTGTCATTCTGCCAGGAAAGCTTGTGCCTGTTGTAAGCTGTGTCCTTAGCAGCTCTAGTTTGTTCTAGTGAATCACACGGCTCTTCTCCAGAAAAAACGTGGTGAGGAGCTAGAGGAATCCCGCTGGCAGTCTGCCTGTCAGCGGTCACGGCTGGAAAATGCTGTGTGTGGCATTGGTGTGCCTGGGACGGAAGCAGAGAGGGTGTCTGTGCTTATCTGCATGGGCAGAAGGTGTGAGGGGCGTATCTTATTAACCCTTTGAATACTGCTAGAGTCACAGGGGTGCTGCTGAGCAGACCGCTGGGTGATTTCCAATCTGCTGTTGGTTCCCATGTGGTGGCTGCAGGTAAGCCGTGAAATGGTTAAACGTAGCTGCCCATCTTGGTAGCCTCAACAGCTGCTACCGCAAAGGGCTGGCACATGTATGAAGATCCTGCCCTTGCCTTCAGGGGCAGCCTGGGTCTGGATCCACATACTATGCTGGAGCTGGGAAGTGTCGGTTGTCTAATATGGGAGGGACTTCAGCCATTGTGAAGGGCAGACAGTGTTGGCTGAGCCCAACCTAGTGCAGGCTTTCTGCTCCCAGTACGCAGGCCGTGCAGTCTCAAGATCTGTGCTCCACTGCTTGCCAGCCTCCATCCTGATCTGAGAGTCCTGCCCCCATCCTGTGTCCCACACAGGCAGTGCCCACTGCTGTACCAGTCCTGGCTCTGCCTGAAGCAGGAAACGCCAGGTGTCCGGTATATGGGCAAACAGTGACTCAGATCGACTCTCCATCCTCATTGCATCATTACTTGTGTTCCAGCCAGAGAAGGAGCCCAGGCTCACACTGCACCTACCTGCAGCCAGAAGTCTCACAGCATCTTAGGCAGCAATGCCAGGTGGTTCCCACTCCCCGGACTCTGCCCAGGAAACTTGCATGCCGAACCTGAATTGCCTCCTTCTCCCTGCCTGCCAGGGACCCCAGCACCAGACGGGGCACCAAAATGAGAGGCCAGGTTTTCCAAAGAGCTGCTGGGAGCCCTTGCAGAGGTTCCTCAGGAGAGCAGAGCCCTTCTGTGAATATGGCGCTGAGGCACCAACTTGAGTGAGCCCAGGCTCCGACATAAAACCCTCCCTGCTGCTTGTGAGCCACAGGCTGGAGAGGCTCTTGCACCTGACAGGAGGTGGAATTTCATGGAGATCTAGGCCTGTGGCATGTCTCTCTCTGTCACTCGGGCAGCAGGGACTGCGGGCCCTATGTGGCCCTTGTGGAAGAGACTCTGATGTGATAGAGCAGGCTAAGAGCAGGGAACCTTGCCAGGCAGGATTTTCCTGCTTGGTCCAGCGGCCCCTCCCAAAGGCAGGGATCTCGAGGAAAGATGGGGAATGAGAGTGGGAGGTGTGGTTGGTTGGCGTGCAGAGCTCGGCTGCTGGAATGCCGTAACCTGCGTACAGCCAGACCCAGAGGCAATAGCTCTCTTGCACTTTTGAGAAGTCCATTAATGACAAACTCATCCTGTATCCTAATGGGCTCCATTAAGGGAGAACCTGCAGGAAAGCATGCTTGAGTGAGCCTGAAGAAGGCAGTTATGTAAGATGTCCCCAGGGCTTTGCCACTGGAAAACCAGTTCTGTTTTTTCTTACTTTTCTGTTTAAGTCCATTAGCACGTCACCTCTGGACCAAACTCGTATAAGAGTACAAGTGTCTGTGTCAAGCCCCCTTCGAACAGCCGCTGCCACGGGGCCTCATTCTGATTTCCCAGAGGCCTCATGCAAATCTCAAGGAACTCCTCTCGAGATGGGACAGTTCCTCTGGATTGACGCCATCTGGACAGTGAGTTCTGAGTCTGGCTCATGCTGCCTGTATTGCAGTTTTCACAGTAACCCAGAGACACTGTTGTGAGAGCCGTGGTGCTGCATATGTAAATCTGTACTCAGCAGCCGTTCTCCTGGGCAGTGGCTGGTGTGTAAGTTCAGTGCTGGTGACAGCTGCTAGGTGGACAGATCTGCTGGCAATGTGAGCACATGGCACTCCGTCTCCTCCCCCTCCTTCGCCCCTGGACTGCCACCGTGTGCTGACTAAAACCTGGGAAAAGCAGCACTGGGGACTAGCTCCAGGTGAAGGGTAGAGTTTTTGGGTTGGTGGGGAAGGGAGAGAAGAAACATTTTGGGTCAAACTGAAAGTGACACTTTTCCAAACTTTGCTGGTGACTGAAATGTTGAAAAGAACATTCCATCAAACTGTTCGGGTACTGTAGAAGGGAAACACCTCATTCCAGCTTCCAGGCATTGTGAGAAAAGCACACAAAGGGTTCCAGAATGGTGGTGGAGGGGAGGTTCTTCCCTTATCTTTTTCCCCCGCAGGTCAAGGCATTTGCCTGGATGTGGCCCAAGTTCAGTTCCCCCTCTGCTTTGTAAGGAGGCCGGATTTGAACAGAGATCTCCCCATGGTGGGCGAGTGTGGGAACCACTGAGCTCTGGGATGTGCTGGAATCGGCCTTTCTCAGTCTCTGCACTGTGGTTAAATAAGTAAAACCCAGTGGAGTGAGATGGGAACGTGAGCCGGCACAGCGAGGGTGAGTGCCCTAGCTAAGCACTTGGCTGGAGCACTGTTCTTCATCCCTTCATTGGCTTGATGATAATCTATGCACTTCGTAGCCATGTATGATGACAACACGGAACCTTACCATGGGCACTTGTGGGGCAGAGAAGAGTTTTTGTGGCAGACATGTCAGGTTCTGGTTCTGGCACTGACTTGCTAGCCTCTGGTACGCTCCCAAAATCTCACATGCTGCAAGAGTTTCGGAGATCACTTCTAGCTGATCTTCCAGGCCTGTTTTCCAAGCACCTTCCAGGTTCTAAAAGTCTCAGGTGCAGGCCCAGCTGCTCCCTCGCAGGGCCTGGAAATGACACCATCTAACCAACTTCCCATTGCTGTTGGAAGCCAAGCTGGGCATAGGGTGTGGGCCGCCAGCAGCTGGCAGAGCCACATGCACAGGTGCCAGAGCGGATGCTGAAAACCATCGTGGAAGATTTCCAGGACACATGCGGTCTCAGCACAGCCCCGATCCGGTGGCTGAGAGGGACGTGGTAGATTGGACTGTTTTGAAATGGACTAATATTTGGGCCGGGTGGGAAGAGGAAATCCCCAGGTGCTTAGTTAGTCCTCTGTAAAAAGCAAATGTTTCTTTGTTTCCTTCTGGTTGTTCAGAGTGGGAGAAATGTGTTATGCAAGGTAGCTGGGAAATTGACTAGGGGCAAGGCCCAGATCCTTTGTGATTTAGGTACCCAAATTCCCATGGGAGTTAGGAATCTTAATAATTCTGAGGATCTGGGTCTAATGGCTTGTAAGAAGGCAGCCTGTCCCTTCTGAGGCCAGGAGAGCTTGGGCCAGGCAGCCCTGCCCTAGGACACTTGTGCAGGGCCTGAGAGTTAAAAGAGGGAAGGTGACCAGGCATTGAGGAGGAGGTCTGACAGGTTGATTCTATTTGGGCTAGGGCAAGAAGATGGGCTTGAGCTAGGAACTGGTGGAATCCTGCAGGGTATGTGTACACAGGGCTCAAAATCCCATGGCTGGCCCAGGTCAGCGACTTGGCCTTGCAGGGTTTGGTCTCCAGGCTAAAATGGCTGTGTAGACTGGGTTTGGGCTGGAGGCTGGGCTCTGGAACCCTCTCCCTTCAGAGTGCTGCAGTACTGAGTCTGACTGATTGAGGGTGGGGTGCTCTGCTTTCTGTTCCAGTGACTTCTCCAGTATAATGAGAGAAGGTCCAGGAAATGGGCCCTGCAGGTGACAGATGCTAAATGTAGGGCTGGAAGGCACTCGGAAACCATAGTGATGAGTGTGATGTAAGAGCCTGTATTGTAACCAGGGCTGACATGTCTCATTTTAAGACCTTCTTTTCAGTTGCTTATAACTTTGCCAAACTTTAACCGTTAAGGCTGAAATTTGCTTTGCTGTGTGTCTGCCTCCGGTTGAATCATTTGGTGAAACTTTCAGCCGGAACGGTTCAGCCATTTCTGAGACCAAGGCTTGGGGAAAAAAAACTTTGTTTTGCCTATGTTAAAAAGTGGTGATGACGTTTTCTTTGCACAGTTCCAGTCCTTCCATCCTTTGGAGCAGGGACTGGATGTTTGGCAGGGATGTACGGATGTACCTGTTGCTATTCCTATGGAAACTTGCACAGATTTGTCCAAGCCTCTGAAAACCTGCAGTGTGCTCAGGAGAGATGTCTTGGAGTTTAAGTAAAATGTAGGGGTGATTCCATCCTCATTGGGCCTCTCACAGCTCCTGGTACCAAGTAGAATGTGCCAGGGCCATGGGGACAAAGCCAGACCTGCCCTTCAATGGCTGCTTCCAGGTGCTCTGGACTGTGGTAGGGCCAGGCACCAGAACTGAGAGCAGGGAGCGGGTGTCTCTTCTGTGCTCAAGTGACACCGTCCCCCCCCCCCCCCCCCCCTGCACTGCAGCATGGAGGAGGAAGCTGCTGAAGTGAATGCAGCAGGGATCAGAGGAAGGAAAGGAGCGGATTGGGGCAAGGAGTCTTATAGGAAACCGATAGGGTCTGGCTGTGGCTAGGTCAAGGGTGAGCTGGGTATGTGCTACACCTACTGCATTAGGGCCCAGATCTCAACAGAGGCCTGCAGCCATTGCCGTGATGCAGCTTACTTCCTTTGAGTGGCAAAAGGGCCCCTATGTTACAGGGCCACCAAGAGAGAATGGATCCAGTATCCCACGCTTTCCAAGCGGGGCTGCGCTGCTCCTGCACTCTCCTGGCCAGGGTCGGCATCATGAGGTCTCTGAGTTGGCTTTTTTAGATTCCTTTGCATGCGTGCTGGGTGGGGTGGGTGGAGGTGTTTGCAAACAATGCACCTTGCTGGAAGCAAGTGTGAAAGCCTGAGTTATGTACCCTAAAAATAGAGTACAAATTAAAACATTAACAGCAGAGGGCCCAATCCTGCAAGAGACCCTGTGTGGTGATTGACTGGCTGCCTGTGGACAGAGCAGCCCCCTGGACGGAGGCCCTAAGTGCCTGGAACAAATGAATCCATTAGAGTCTTGGAGGAAGTCTTGGCAGCTTGGATGTGGCCCTATTCCTTGCACAGAGCAATGTGTGCTGCTTTCCGTTAAATTCCCAGGAAAGCCCAGATTTAATCTGACATTCTTACATACTGGCTGTTATGCAGCAATGAATGAACAGGTTTCATGGATCCGTTCTCCACTGTGGTTTCACCATATGTTGATGATCGATACCCAGAGGACAGACTTGTTAAAGCTCAATAAATAGATATGCTGATCAGCAGTTGCTCTTTATTTAGCATTCAGTCAGGCTGCAGTTAGTTCTGGGTGTCTTGTGAGGAGAGTTTCCTTCACCACAGAGCTGGTCTTCCCCTGACCTCCTTCATCTCCGGCCCCAGGGAAGTTCAGAGCTAGATGATGCGGGTTTGGCTCCTCTCTCTCGGACAGTGTTCCTGACCCCAGCAGTGGATCTGTAAGTTACATGGTGCGTTTCCCTTGACACATCTACCCCCCTTTGCAGAGTGTCAAAGAAATTCTGTGATTCTGTCTGTCCTGGCAGCCCTCCCTGACAACCCACAGCAGTGTATCCGCAGAGAGAAGGTTAATGTCTGATCCCATGGGCTGCTGTGCTGCTGTTCTCTCATCTGTCTGGATGTGAACGTGGGACCCGCAGCTGGATTTAGCATTGTAGGGCCCTGGCGTATCATTGTTTGGAGCAGAGGGGAAATACCTGCCCTCCATGTGGAGGATGGCTATTCCAGAGGAAGAGGAGGTTCACTGGTTAACTCAATCTATAAACCTGGCTTCAATTCCTTGCTCTTCCCCAGCCATCCTGTGTGACTTTGTGCCTCAGTTTCCATCTAGCCGATGGGGATAATGGCATGTCCCTACCTCACAGCGGGGTGTGAGGACCAACACATTAAAAGATTGTGAGGCGCTCAAATGCTGTGGTGCTGGGATCTGGATAAATATTTGGGATCTAAGGGCTAGATTTACCCTCCCATAGGTTGGTATAGTTCTGCACTTTTCACAGAAACCGAATCACAGAGTGATGCAGGGAATTGCCAAAGATTCCAGACTGAGTAGTGCAGAGCTAGAAGGGAGACTTGCCTTGCAGTCTGCTGTAAGAAGGAATGTTCCGCCAGCTCGTGAGAAACAATGCAGTGAATGCAGTAGTGGCATGTTCTGCACGTGAACTTCACTGGGCAGAAGAAAATCATTAAAAAGGGGATAGAAAATAAGACTGCAAATGTATTATTGCCCTTATATAAATCCATGGTACGCCCACATCTCGAATACTGTGTACAGATGTGGTCTCCTCATCTCAAAAAAGATATTCTAGCACTAGAAAAGGTTCAGAAAAGGGCAACTAAAATGATTAGAGGTTTGGAGAGTGCCTCGTATGAGGAACGATTGAAAAGGCTGGGCCTCTTCAGCTTGGAAAAGAGGAGACTGAGGGGGGACATGATAGAAGTATATAAAATTATGACTGATGTGGAAAAAGTGGACAAGGAAAAGTTGTTTAAATACTCCCATAATACAAGAACCAGGGGTCACCAAATGAAACTGATAGGTAGCAGGTTCAAAACAAATAAAAGGAAGTTCTTCTTCACACAACGCACAGTCAACTTGTGGAACTCCTTACCTGAGGAGGTTGTGAAGGCTGGGACTATAACAATATTTAAAAGGGAACTGGATAAGTTCATGGTGGCTAAGTCCATAATTGGCTATTAGCCAGAAAGGGGTTAAGAATGGTGTCCCTAACCTCTGTTTATCAGAGGATGGAGACGGATGGCAGGAGAGTGATCACTTGATCATTGCCTGTTAGGTTCACTCCCTCTGGGGCACCTGGGCACTGGCCACTGTCGGTAGACAGATACTGGGCTAGATGGACCTCTGGTCTGACCCAGTACGGCCTTTCTTATGTTCTTATGTTCTTAAATGCTGCAGAACATGAGATTGTTGCATTCAATGTGGCATGTGACTCAAGGCTTCTTCCTGGCAGCCCCTTGGGGGACAGTCACATGCACAGAAAACATCGAGTGCAATTTTAAGTTCAGGCCAAGGTGTGTTTTAATGCAGGCCTTCAAAAGCGTGGCGAGGGAGAGCCCAGTTTGTCAGGGGCTCAGAGTTCCGGCAGTGTATCAGGAGGACGATGATCTCCCAGACTGCTGGAGAGAGAAGAGGCTTTCTGCCCGGGGCAGCAGCACCTTGGCTCTGCAGAAATGGCTCGAACAGCTTACACAGTGCAGCAGCACCTGGCTCCTTCCCTCCGATGGCCGGGGAGGATTTCAGTGAGTTATTGAAGAAGTGAGTGTGTCCAGAGAGCCCCCAAAGCAAGGTGTCTGCTTTCTGTGCTGCACTTTGTGCCCTTCTTTGGAGGTTTGTAGTTCTCTGGGCCCAAGTAGACCCTGCTGAGATCCAGCCCCGTAGGGCTAGAAGCAGTGGTACATACACACAGTGTGAGAGCTGCTGCCCTGAGAGGGTGGAGTAAAGACAAAGGGTGGAAGAAGGGTGAACCCCCTTTATAGACAGAGAACAGACCATGTGGGCCCAACACCCATAATCAGGGCCAGGTTTTCCAAGGTCCCCAAGATGTGATTTTCAAATGTGCAGTAACCAACCTGAAGCCAGCATGCTGAGCTCCCTGACCCCGGTGGTGGCTGCAATCTGAACTGGGAGGCAGGAATGGGAGCTGGCCCCCGCTCTGTCTCCCGAGCTCCTGAAAGCTTTCTCCCGGGGGTTGCCCTGCGCTGGCTGGTGCCATGTTGCTAGTGCAGGTCTTGGTGCTCTTGCTCCCCACTCCTGACTTAACCCTTTGGCTCCCTGGGCTGCTCCATTTTGCAGTAAATAGGAGTGGGGTAGTTGCCCAGGCTCTGTTATCAGCCGTGTGGTGAGGGGCCAATTCTCACGTGACACAGGTCAGAAATCTTCCTCCCCTCCAGAATGCATAGGATGGGGACAGTTGTGAGGCACCATGGGCCAGCTCCCTGTTGCCAGCGATCACGATGCTGAGCATGGTTTGTCCTGGCCCATGCTGACTGCTCAGCCCCGGGCCGGTTACCGCCTGTGTTTGGATCTGGGGGCATGTGGCAGGCCAGCAAGAGAGGCACCGTCCTTCGGAGATTTGTGAATCACACAGGCTGGAGACATCCCCAAAGGCAAGTGGGGAGCTGGGCTCCCCACAGCCACTTCTGGGGCCCCCATGGTTCCCTTGGGGAGGGAGCACTGCTGTTCTAACCGGCGTTCTCCCTCTGGTGGGTGGCAGACTCGACATCCTGATTCATGGCAGCGTTTACTGGACTTCTACCAACCTGCAGCTAGTCGCTGGTCTGGGGCCTCGTTCTGGCAGGGAGTGTGACCCACTCGCAGGACTCCGTCACCACACAGCATACAGTGCATCTGCCCAGCCCTCAGGCAGGAGCCGGGCTCAGCTAAGGCCATGGGTTTCTCTTTAGCTGTGGCTTCGGGCTCCCTGTGTAGGCTGCAGCCTGTGCCCTGAGAGCTGTCACAGAGAAGCCCAGTTATGTTTCTTATTTGCCATCCGTGCCCAGTGGCTGTTGCCCCTAGCTCTCCACGCTGGCCAGTTTTAGCTGGACCCCAAACCACTGCCCTCCCCGCCCCACCCCCCCAGCAGACTCCAGATGCTGAGCTGTGGGCAGGGCTGGAGCAGGCAGGGCTGATGTGGCTGGGCCCCGATTCTGGTGGGGAAAGGCTTGGCCAGCAGATTGTGTCACTACAAGTCAAGCAGTTACCACACAAGCTGCTCTCTGCATCCTTTGCCCCAGCAGGCATTGGGCCCCTGCCATGGGCTTCCCCTCTGGCACAACAGACAAGGGTAGCTCTGCCCAGGAGCTTCAGTAGGCGACTGAAGGCAGGTGTCCCTGCGGTTCAGGTGGGTTTGTGTGGCCTCCCTCGTCCCTTCACCTGGCAGCCGGCTGCCAAGAGTGTCCAAAAAGCCTGCGCCTCTGATGGGCAATGGTCCGGTTTCTGCCCAGACAGCAAGCCCCTGCTCACAGGTGTGGGAGAGGCTGTGGTGGGGGGGGGGGGCACTGGCCCCAGGTAGTTGAGCGCCTCACAGTGCTGCCCCTTGGAGGGCTGCTTCTGAGCGCATAACTTGGCTCAAGGGGTTCGGATGGATTCAGAGGTTCCGACCCAGCACAGGCTGCCCCCTTGGACGCCTGGACTGCAGTGAGCCGTGGCGGGAGAGACGAGTTGGAGCAGGGAGACTTGTTGCCATCCCCTCCCGTCCCTGTGTGCAGGGGGCAGCACGAGGCTGGCCAGCGGGAGGACTAGGAACTTGACCTTCTTATAGGTAACCGGGGTCCTGTAGGGCTGCATCTGGCGCTGGGCCTGGAGGGAGGGGAAGGCACTGGGGGGACCCAGCTCATCAGCAGTGGAGATGATCAGAGCCTCTCCTCTCTGTTTGTGGGATGGGGAGCTGGGCTCAGCCTCCCTGAGAAGAGGAACTGTGTGAGAGCCAGGGTGGGCAGCTGTGGTGCTGGCTCTGTGCTGCCAGTGGGTGAGTGCACCCACTGGAGGAGGAGGGGCCGCTGGACCTGTTAGCACTCAGCACTCTAATTATGGAAGGCTTCTTTACCGAGCTGCACCAGCCACTCAACTTCCATTTGAGGAACTGCGGAAGAATGGCCTTGCCAGGCGCTGAGAGCCTCGGGCATGGCCCTGAGTCAGAGCTAAATTCAGCTCACTATTTATAACGCAGCGCAGCAGCTGCTTAGGTCCTGCAGGGGTTGGGGTGAGGGACTGCACTGGGACGGCGGGCACACAGCAGGGCCAGCTATGCTGGCAGCAAGGGGTCCTAGTGGCACCTGGTTCGTTAGCAGCCAGGTGTTACTGTACCTTTAAAAGGGCCCAAGTGGCTCAGCTCTGGGCGCTGTAGGGCAGGCTGGGCCAGCCCTTTCTCGGTAGTCAGCTGTGTGTGAATGCGGGCCCTGCTATCCAGCGCAGCTAGCCCCTGGATCACTGCCTTTGCTGCGGCTCCTGGCTACTCCCTTGCCTGCTGGGCACTGCCTGTGACAGGACCCTCCGCCACCCCCCAGCCGCTCTGTCCAGTGCATTATTGCACATCCTTGAACCTGATGCTGCTCACTGCGTTTGCCCCACTCCCCTCCAGCAGACCTCAGCTGCCCCCCAGGGAGCAGCAGGCATAGGGGGAGCTAAACCTCATTCTGTCTGTCTGTCAATCACAGGCAGGCAGGTTGGGTTGTGTTCTGCTCCCCCTCCATACGCCACAGGACTGTAGGGCCCGAGCGATCCCTGTGCGACAGGAAGGCTCACATTGGGCTGGCTCTGGGAGCTGCTAAGGGCTCTGCTCCAGGTTGGACCCCAATCCTGGCAGATGTAATAACTCCCTGGCTGGTAGGGCAGGACAGGCCCTCATCTTCCTGCCTAAGCCAGGTGCTTTCTCAGAGAACCTTTTAGGACCCTCCCACCTTCTCTCTCACACCGTATCTCCCCTGTATGGTTCCCTAAGTGCCACTTCCCTTCAGCCCAGCCTGGTTCACTGCCACTCCGCCAACCCTTGTCTCCCAGGGCACTGCTGATCTCCTGAAAAACCTGTTTTTCCAGCCCCCAAGGAGAGGGGAAGGTGTCCCATTGGCTGTGAGTTGTGTGGGGACTGCTGGGCTGCTCTGGGAGCTGACTGGGAACAGCTTCTGTGAGAAGGTTAATGGCCTGGCTTCCCTGCAAGCTCCTGAAATTAAAGCACAGAGACTGGATAGAGTGCAGGATGGGGTCTAGTGGTTAAAGCACTGGAATGGGACTTGGGAGATCTGGGAGTACCTCCAGCTCTGCCACAGATTGCCTGGGTGAGCCTTGTCAAATCACTCAATCTGCCTGGGGGGATAATGCTGTTTTCTTGGTCAGTTTGTCAGGTTTGAGTGGAAGCTGTGAGGGGGCAGGACTGTCTCTCATGTGGCACAGTGCGTACCTGCCCATCTCAGGGCTCGTGTCACACAGTGAGCAAAATACATGATCTCTTCGCTCTAGTGAGCATGTGTGTCCTGCACAGGGACTTGCATGGTGCTGGCTAGACACCCCCTGGCCTCTGTGCATTTCGGCTCGTGTAACACAGTGAGCAAAATACATGACCTCTTTGCTCTAGTGAGCATGTGTGCCCTGCACAGGGACCTGCATGGTGCTGGCTAGACACCCACTCCTCACATTGCAAAGCACGTCCTGGAGCTTTTCCTCCGGCAGTCTCTTCTCTGCTTACAGTGCAGTCACGGTCAGCACTCTGGAGGCTCTGTGTGCACTGATGGTAATCCGGGCTGTTGGACTCACTGTTTCTGAGCCTGCACTTGAGCATCCACTCTTGGGCCTCCCAGCTAATGCACCCACGCTGCAGCCACCTCTCAGACCTGTCTCTGGTCTGTAGCTTGGGCCATGTCTACGCTGCACAGTTACGGGACTGGGACTGAGTTGCAGGAGGACTCGGACTCTGATCCATGCTCCTGGCTGGGTTCTGGGACTTACGAGTCAGGACTAATTTGTGTGTGGATGGAGGGGCTTGCTCAGAGCCTGGCACACAGTGCAGTGTGGACATACCTAAAGGGAGCCCAGATCATTAGAATGCTGGGGGCTGGAATGACAGATGCGCTCATAATAAAACTCCTCTGGCAAACAGAGGCAATTGTTTCCTTAAACTGTTCCCTTTATTGGTAAAGAGCAGTAAAGAACGCCTGAGCTTCCTCCATGAACCAGAGAGCCTGCAGCCCCTCACACTATTGGGAATGAGGCAGAGGCTTCATTTGCCCTGGAGTGATGCAAACAGCCCAGGCGAGTTGTATGTGGCCAAGATAAAAGTCAAGCAGCTGAGATGTGCAAAGGGACTCAGCTTGTTTGAAGCTTAATCCACTGCTCTGAATTCACTGCCTCTGGATTGCAAGTGATTGTTTAACCTGTTTATTAGTCGGGGAATTTCCGTGGTAGCCATCCATGCTGGTGGCAGCAGATGGATCCCTTGGGTCACACTCCCTTATATGGACTTCAGTAGAGTTATGCCACTGAATGACCCATTTACACAGTGTCTCATCTCCCATTGCTCAAATGGCAGACTTGCCCTCCAGGCCAGCAGCTCCATACCACGCAGACGACAGCCAGAGGCAGGACTGGCAGGGCCTGGGGACTCAGAGCTCCTTGGCTATGTCTACACTTGTTAATTTAAGTTGACTTTAACTAAGTCGACTTAGTGTGTCTACACTTAAAATTAAAGTCAACTTAAAGGGGAACTTACAAAGTCGACCAAGAGCGTCCACACTGTATGCTCTAGGTCGACTTTGTGGGGCTAGGGGGACCTTGGGCAGGTCCACAATGACGGGGGGGGGGGCACCCCCTGTGTGCAATGGGGCAAAGGGGGACAGGGACCCTGGCAGGGCAGAGCCCTGTGTGTGATGCTGTCTGGATTTAGGGAAGCATTTATGATATTATTTTCAATGGATATCTCATAAATGCTATAATCCATAGGAACTATGTCATGTTTGGTATCAATAGAAAGGTAGTAATTTGCTGGGAATGATTATATAGTTTATGTCTAGGAATTCTATTTCGATTAGAAGTTAGGAATTTGATGTTATATCTATACTTTAACTTGCGTCATTCTGGAGGAATGCCTTAGACGGGAGGGTGTGAACAACCATTGTCTCCTTAATGACTCATCAGGTTTCTCTCTTTGGCCCATTGTAGGTGGGAGCTTCCTTAACATTTAACACAGCAAGCTTCTCAATGCAACTCCTGGACCCCATGGATGCCCCCCCCCCCCATTGCCCCTGGCTCTCATGGCCTCCCCAGTCCCATTTGCCCAAGCCCCGGAACTCCGCACCCATCTCCTGTGCCCAGCTGGGGAAACTGACCGGCATACATGGAGTGGCTGGTGTTCATCCCTTGGGGGCTGTGTTGGGGAGCGAAGTGGCAGTGCTCTGAACTCACAGCCTCTCTATAACCACGTTGCAACCCCCAGTTTAAGAACCAGTGCTACAGAAAGCTGTACAAAAGCTGCGTGGGGCCCTCTCAGTAACCTTTGGCTCTGCTGGCCTGTGCAGCCAGCAGCTGCTGGTCTCGCTTCCCTTTCTTGGTGGCCAGATGTTCTGAGCTGTGGGCCTCACTCAGCCCCTCAACTGCTCCTGGAATGGGACTCAGCACCCTTGCCAGCCCACAGGGAACCAAGGTCTTTCCTGCAGGGCAAGGAAGAAACCATTCTGAGCGGGGCTGGGTGGGAGAGTGGGGTAATGCTGCAGCCTTGTGAAACATGATGGTTGGCTTTTGAGTCCAGTTTATTGGAACTCAAGCTTGGACTTGGGTCTGAAGAAATCCCGGGCCCCAAACTGCCACAGAGTCAGCTGGAGAAGTGCCCAGTTGGGTCACCAGCAAAGCTACATGGGACGCAGAAGTCTCTCCTGCAACCTCTGGCTACTCCCAGCCCTAGTTAGCTTGTGGAATCCGAATGTGCCAAGATCAGTCCTTGGTGCAGGGATGGGGGCCCATGGCATGCTAACCACCTGTGTGCTATGCCCCTGTGCTCACTCATGTCCCGTTAGGAATCAAAGGGTTAATGCCAGTTCTCTGTCCTGCTCCTGTGTTGCAGAACAGTGTTGCCAAGTATGGCGCTCAGTTCCGAGGGAACTCGCAGCACGATGCCCTGGAGTTCCTGCTCTGGCTGCTGGACAGAATGCACGAGGATCTGGGCTCCTCCTCACCCAGCCAGAAGACTAGGACAGCAGGAAAGGTCAGTGTCCTCTTTCCCTCACCCCCTCTATAGATATCTCTGCACTCTCACCCCGGACACTGCTGTTGGAAGGACCTGCTAGCGGGTGGGACCAGAATTCCGACTTTCGAGGCAGGGCAGCGGGGATGAGCTGGTGGTGAGAACACGGCTGATTGGCTGCTAAGCTCTTGGGATTTTCCTCCTAGTGGAAAGAATGGCTTCCACTCCATTGATCGGCACTGATGTGTTATTGCGGTGGAGGGGCAGTGTGTGTCACCACCCTGCAGAGGATAAAAGCTCTGTTCCTGGTGTCGGCTAACATAGGAGGCAGAAGGTGCTTTCTCAGGCTGGTGCTCCTTGGTTCTCTTCACAGGGTAGTGGGTGTTCGGATATCCTGGCAGTTGTGCTGCTGGTGTTTGCACCTGGGCTTTGCGGCAACACATTGTGTGGCATCTTTAGCTGGGGGGAAGGGCTCTTTCGGCACCTAAGGCCAGACAGGATCACCCTGGTCTTCTAGTCTGACCTCACACATGGTGGCATCCGTGCAGGTCCGAGCCAGAGGTCAAATGATCTGTTGTAATGAGAGAGAAATCCGTAGTCCCTGTTTAACCCCAAGGCAATGGAATCGAATTTGCATATAAATTCGAGTTCTGCAATTTCTCTTTGAAGCTGAGATTTGTTATTCATCTGCTTCAACACAGCTATTAGCAAGTCATCAATGGAGTGAGCAGCGAGATTGAAGTGTTCCCCTGTTGGTTTTTTAGTGTTGCGATTTCTGATGTCAGATTTGTGTCCATTTATTCTTTTCCGCAGAGACTGTCCTGTTTGTCCAATATATAAGGCAGAGGGGCATTTCTGGCACATGATGGCATAAATCACATTGGTGGATGAGCAGGTGAATGAGCCCTTGATGGAGTAGGTGGCTTGATTTGGTCCTGTGATGATGTCTTCAGTGTAGATAGTTGGCAGCATGGTCCGTTGCACGGATATGTTCCTGCTTTAATATTTCTGTTGTTTGATCTGTAGTTGCTGGTGAGTATCCATTTAAGGTTGCGGGGGCTGTCTATAAGCAAGGAGAGGTCTGTCTCCCAAGGCTTGAGAGAGCGAGGGATCCTCTTGTACAATAGGCTGTAGATATTTGACAATGTGTTGAAGAGGTCTGACTTGGGGGTTGTAGGTGGTGACCAATGGCGTTCTGTTGTTTCTTTTTCTTGGGCTTCTCCTGTAGTAGTTGACGTCTGGGTACCCGTCTGGCTCTGTTAATCTGTTTCTTCACTTCTGCGGGTGGGTACTGTAGTTTTAAGAATGCTTGATAGAGATCCTGAAGGTGTCTGTCCCTGTCTAAAGGATCAGAGCAAATGAGGTTGTATCTTAGGGCTTGACTGTAGACAATGGATCAGGTGGTGTGTCTTGGATGAAAGTTCAAGGGATGTAGGTAACTATAGCGATCAGTTGGTTTTTGGTATAGGGTGGTCTTTATGTGCTCATCACTAATTTGCACTATAGTGTCCAGAAAGTGGATTTCCTGTGTGGAGTATTCCAGGGTAAGTTTGATTGTGGAGTGGAAATTGTTGAAATCTCTATGGAAATCTTCAAGGGCATCCTTACCATGAGTCCAGATGATGAAGATGTCATCAATATAGCGTAAGTAAAGTAGAGGTGCTTTCGGACAAGACGTGAGGAAGTGTTCTAGGTCGGCCATAAAGATGTTGGCATATTGTGGGGCCATGCGGGTACCCATAGCAGTGCCCCTGACTTGAAGGTATAAATTATCTTCAAATCTGAAATGGTTGTGGGTGAGTACAAAGTCACAAAGGTCAGCCACAAATTTAGCTGTGGCATCATCATGGATAGTTCTTCTAATGGCTTGTAATCCATCTTTGTGTGGGATGTTGGTGTAAAGAGCCTCTATGTCCATAGTGGCCAGGATGGTATTTTTTGGAAGTTCACCAATGGATTGGATTTTTCTCAGGAAATCCATAGTGTCTCTCAGATAACTAGGCGTATTGATAGCATAGGGTCTGAGGAGGAGTCCACATAGCCAGATAATCCTGCTGTAAGCGTGCCAATGCCTGAGATGATGGGGCGTCCAGGGTTTCCCTTTTTATATATTTTTGGTAGTAGATAGAATATCCCTGGTCGGGGTTCTAGTGGTCTGTCTGTCTTGATTTATTCCTGTGCTGCTTTGGGGAGTTTCTTGAGTAGGTGGTGCAGTTTCTTTTGGTATTCCTCAGTGGGGTCAGAGAGACGTGGTTTGTAGAACATTCTGTTGGACAGTTGTTTATAGGCCTCCTGATCGTAATCCGATTTATTCATGTTGACGACGGTTCCTGATACCTTCCTCCCAACATCGCAAGAAAAAATATTGGATGTGGACTCCTCCTGAGGGTCGGAATGACAGACTAGACTTCTATATAGATTGTTTCTGCCACCAGGCAAAGGCTGAAATCGTGGACAGACAACATCCCTTATACCATAATCTCAGCCATGCAGAGCGCAATGCCACCCAGAGCCTCAGAAACAACTCTGACATTATTATTAAGAAGGCTGACAAGGGAGGTGTCGTTCTCATCATGGATAAATCGGATTACAATCAGGAGGCTTATAAACAACTGTCCAACAGAACGTTCCATCAAGGGCTCATTCACCTGCTCATCCACCAATGAGATTTATGCCATCATGTGCCAGAAATGCCCCTTTGCCTTATATATTGGACAAACAGGACAGCCTCTGCGGAAAGAATAAATGGACACAAATCTGACATCAGAAATCGCAACACTAAAAAACCAATAGGGGAACACTTCAATCTCGCTGCTCACCCCATTGACGACTTGCTAATAGCTGTGTTGAAACAGATGAATAACAAATCACAGCTTCAAAGAGAAACTGCAGAACTCGAATTTATATGTAAATTCGACTCCATTGCCTTGGGGTTAAACAGGGACTACGGATTTTTCTCTCATTACAACAGGTTGGCCTTCACCTTCCTCTATGTGCTGTTCCCCAGTGTTTTGAATCCTAACACCTATTTTGATTTGCTGTTACAGCCTGACCTGATGCTATGTCATACACTCCCCTGCATTTAATTTCCTCCCACTCTGTAACTTTCCTATCTTCAAAGCGTCTGACGAAGTGGGATTTTCTCCCACGAAAGCTCATGCGATAAATAAATCTGTTAGTCTTTAAAAGTGCCCCAGGACTCTGTTGTCTTTCTACAATAGACTAACACGGCTACCCCTTTGGAACTTCACTCTGAACAGTTTGCTTGTCCCAACACATGGCCTCGTCCTGCCCTTCTGGTCAGTCACGCCATGTGGAGCCACTCCCACTTCCCTTGCAGCCAGTTCTGTGTACACTGGCACCGGCAGAGCCGTACCACATCCCTCCTTAATGTCCCAGCAGCTAGGGTGGGGTCACCTCCACTTTATTGATGGGGAAAGTGAGGCATGAAGCAGACCTATGACCTGCTAAATCATTGGCAGAGCCAGGATTAAAACTCAGGGCTTCCTGTCCCCCACTCCCTGCTTGACTTTTAATCAGGCTAACCTGAACCCATGGTACCTCCTTTCAAACCTGTCCTGTGTGGGGAGTGGTGATCCTGCATCAGCATCATCTGCCACGGGAGTCCTTGCACACGACACATCGCCAGAGCGGGCCTTCAGCCCCTGTCTCAACGCTGTGGGGTGGGTGTGGGCTGCTGTGGAGGGCATGTCGGACGTGCCAGGGCTAGGTACTGGGATCCTTTGTGGGATCCCATGTGACGAGCTGCCTCGGTCTGTAGCAAAGGAAAGTGTCTTTGAGAAGAATCCCTTCTTCTTCAAGCAATGTCCCTGTGGGTGCTTCACAGAGTGGAGTCTTTTTAGCGGTAGTGCTGAAGGGCGCTGCATGCGCCGGTCACCGCTCGTGACCGTTTGAGCCTGCCTTGGCGCACGCAGCGCCCTCTCTCCCTCAGTTCCTTTTCAACCGCCCTCGGGTGAAAATGGAGTTCTTTCATCACTGGCAAACCAGTCAAACCTGAATAAGAAAACAAGAGACAGACTTTAGTCATCGTTTACCTTCTTTCACTTTCATTTCTCCCTTTATTTAAAAAAAAAAAAAAAAGAGTGAGAGAAGAAGCTGTTCGTGCCGCTTAGCAGCAACAAACTAACGACTACCCCGACTTCTTCGGGGAACACCATATGCCTTCCTCGCCTGGCTTTAAAAGGTGTTCGTCTTGAACGACCCTGTACCAGCATCTGATGGACACTCCCAGTGTGTCCAATGCCTCGGGGACTCTCATGTCCCTCAAAAATGCCCGCACTGCCATAACCTAAGCGCAAGAGCCAGGAAGGAGTGGGAGATCAGGCTAAAAATGTTTTTGATGGAAAAGTCCTTAGCCCCAGCCTCTGCTTCTGACGGGCATCGCATGGACCCTCCAACAGCTCGCCAGTCAAGAGCTCCCTCACCAGCTGAAACGGATTTATCACAGAGGGCTCGTTCCCCCTCTAAAAAAATCTCTGAAAAAGTCTGCCCTTAAGGCTACTGGATCCTTGGGCAATAAGCTGGCTGCTAAACAGAGGAGTGCAAAATCCTTCCATGAAGAGCAGAGTAACAAGAAAAGGTATTCCTCCTCTCCTTCGGCTGCGGCCCCGGACAAAGTGGCTCCAAGCAGAGAGCCAGACTGTAGAGCTCTGGCACCGTCCACGGCTGCTGTTGACAGCTCGGTGCTGGGAGTATCTCAGGAAGCCTCATTGGCACTGCGCTCCCTGCCGTAGACACTCTCTCAGAACCTTCTAAGTACCGTGGTCCCGGCACCAGCTGCGGCACCGCGGAAAAAAGCTGAGGAAAGAGAAGCATCTCTCCCCTACTCACTCAGCAAACACCCGTTCCACAAGGGAGCTATCTTTGACTTATTCTGATCGCAGTTGTTCTTGTCAATCATATGACTGCCTATATTCAAGGAGATCTCCATCATGCTGTCATTTTAGTCCTGGCCCAAGGGGCAGTACTCGAGGAAAAACAGCACCTATCTCAGTGCTGTTATTACAGTACCTCTCATCATAGATCATATGTGAGAAGGTAGTGCCATTTGCCATGTCATAACAGCCACTCTGGTGGTCATCACCATCACTATTATCATCGATCTCGCTCCCCACATTGATCACCCAGCCCATCTCTCTCACCCTTATCTGGTCATTCCTCATTACAGCCATCAATGGGCATGACTGACAACGCTCCTCAAACATTACAACAAGACCCTCCCCGAGAGGAGGCGGTAATTCCGTCCACATCATCTTCTTCATCCGACGACGCAAAGCAATTCAATGAATTGTTTAAAAGACTTGCACTGGAATTGGAGATCCCATTAGAGGCGGTGATGGAGTCTCACCATAAACTTCTAAAGATACTGCATACCTCAACAGCATCCAAAATAGCATTACCAATGGACTCAGCATTGATGGATCCAGCGGACATAATTAGGCAAAATCCAGCTATAACATCAGCCACGAATAAAAGAAATGGTAGAAGATGGTTCATTCCCTCAAAGGGAATGGAATTCTTGTTCACACACCCTCCGGGCAATTCTCAAGTTGCAGATGCAGCAAATCAGAGAGGGAAGCACCTAAACTTCAAACCCACTCCGCAGGACAAGGATTGGAAATGTTTAGATCTGTTAGGACGTAAGATATATTCGTCAGCCACATTATTATTGAGAATAGCTAATTATTCAGATCTGCTCTCCAGCTATAATTATTTGATTTTTGAAAAACTAGTCCTACTCTCTGATGTCCCATCAGATAACAAGGGGGAACAGCAGATGACCTTGGTAATAGAGGGTCAGCTAGTTGCAAGAACATCCCTTCAAGCATCTTTAGATGTAGCTGACACGGCAGCAAGAGCAATGGCCATGGCCATAGTAATGAGGAGAGCATCGTGGCTACATGCAGCAGGTCTACCTAGGGATCTCCAGTAAAAAATTGAGGACTTGCCTTTTGACAAGGTAAACCTCTTCTCCGAGAAGACCGATACAATTATGCATGCTATGAAGGATTCCAGAGCCACTCTGCGGACTCTGGGAATCTACATACTCACGTTTAGAAGACCAACAAGATTCCAATCATTCACTTGTTGATATCAGACTTACTACAGTTCTCAAAATCAACAGAGACACCATGACGGCTCACAGAGAGGCAGACAGAGGGGATACAGACGGAGGCAACCCTCTCAAGCATCTTCGAATACTCAACCCCAATCTCAAAAACCGCAATTTTGAGGCATTGGTCGAGGGTTTGAGACTCCCTCCCTGCCATGCAGCGTCAAATCCATTGGTCTTGAACTTCGATTTCCATCTGAGACAATTTCTCCCTGCCTGGTCCGCCATTACATCAGACAGGTGGACATTGAGGATTGTAAACAAAGGTTACTCCATCCCATTCGTTTCCCATCCACCTCCAGTTTTCCCTTCCCTGTCCCTCTTCAGGGACACCGGAAACATACAAGCCCTTCAACAGGAAATCACACAGCTCCTAGACATAGAAGCAATAGAACCCGTTCCCAGTCAGCACAAGGGCAAGGGATTTTACTCCCAGTACTTCACAGTTCAGAGAAAATCAGGTGGATGGAGACCAATTTTAGATCTCAGACCATTAAACAGACATATCAGAAAACAGAGGTTCAAGATGGTCACTCTAAGCAAAATCATTCCCGTGCTGCGACAGGGAGAATGCTTCTCATCCCTCGACGTCAAGGATGCATACTTTCACATCACCGTCCATCCCACTCACAGGAGATTTCTATGATTTGTGGCAAGCAAACATCACTACCAATACAAGGTGATGCTATTCGGGCTATCAACAGCCTCCCGAACCTTTTCCAAATTACTGGCAGTGCCTATAGCCTTTCTCAGAACTCAAGGAATAAAAATCTTTCCTTACCGAGATGACCATCTAATAGTAGCACGAAGCAGAGAAACGGCCAGTGAGGCCACTGCACTAACAATCACCCTGTTCTGGAAGTTAGGACTTTACATAAACTTAGAAAAGTCCATCATTGAGCCTACCAGAAGGATTCTCTTCATAGGGGCCATACTGGACTCAGCAATAGCAACAGCCTCGCTACCACTCGACAGATTCACCGCACTAGTAGATCTCATCGACCTCGTAAAAACCGCACCCACGGTCACGACTTGTGTGGTATTGCAGCTCCTAGGTCATATAGCTGCCTCCACGAGTGTAGTCCCGAATGCCAGGCTGCACATGGCAGCCTAGATTTCACAGTCTGAACGAGAGAATGGCAATTCCAAACCATGTAAAGGGGTTCCTGAAGTGGGGGTCCAGACCAGGAAACGTACTATCCGGAATACCCTTCCTAACAACTCAACCTACAATCATGTTGCCGACAGATGCCTCTCTCGTAGGATGGGGTGCCCATATAAATCAATTGACCACTCAGGGCCTCTGGTCAAGGAACGAGGCTTCTCTTCACATAAATGTTCTCAAACTAAGCAGTGCGTTACGCTTGCAGGCATTTTCTTCCGATCATCTGAAACAGGTTAATAAGAGTGATGACAGACAACATGGCCTGCATGTTCTACATCAATTGCCAAGGTGGAGCACAATCTCCAGCCCTCTGTGCAGAGGCTGTAAGACTGTGGAACTGGTGCATATGTCACGCTGTCACCATCTTTGTGTCATATCTACCGGGAAAACAAAATGTGACGGCAGACACTCTGAGCAGGAACTTTCCTTCCAATTGCGAGTGGGAAATCGGCAATATACACCTGAGATACATATTCAATTTATGGGAGAACCCGGCAATCGATCTCTTTGCAACGGCCCTCAATCGGAAGTGTCACCATTTTTGTTCCAGGGCAGGCATAGGTCCCAAGTCAATGGGGGATGCCTTCCTCATCACTTGGTCTCGATCCTTCCTGTATGCTTTTCCCCCATTTCACCTGATTCCCAAGGTACTCCAAAAGATCAGGATGGACCAGGCCTCCATCATAGTTATTGCCCCAGCCTGGCCAAGACAGCCTTGGTTTGCAGACCTGCTCGCTCTATTGCGATGCAAACCAATAACACTACAACCAACTCCGAGCTGACTGACTCAGAATTCCGGCCACACTCACCATCTGGAAATCAAGAAACTTCACCTCACTGCATGGTTCCTCCATGGTTCCAACAGGACGAATTGCAATGCTCAGAAGCTGTCCGTCACATCCTGCTGAATAGCAGGAAACCAAGCACAAGAGGAACTTACCCGTGCAAATGGCGAAGGTTCCAGAGTTGGTGTGACCACAATAACATTTCACCATTCTCATCCTTGATCCCACAAGTACTTGATTACATCCTGGCTCTGAAGCAGTCTAGTCTCGCCTCTAATTCCCTGAAAGTGCATTTAGCAGCAATTTCGATTTTTTCATGATCAACTCGACGACTCATCAGTCTTTAGTCACCCTCTAATAAAATGGTTCTTGATGGGCATCCAAAGGCTATTTCCAAGTATACGCCCCCGCCCCCACCTTGGGACCTGAATCTTGTCCTCAATGTGCTAATGAAATCCCCCTTTGAACCTATGGCAACTTGCTCTGAGCAACATCTGTCTATGAAGACAGCATTTCTAGTTGCTATTACTTCCGCAAGAAGGGTGGGGGAGATTAATGCTCTCACGACGGAGTCCCATACACAGTATTCCAAAAGGATAAAGTTACCCTACGTCCTCACCCCCGATTTCTTCCCAAAGTCATTTCTAAATTCCACATCAACGAACCAATACATTTACCTACCTTTTATCCCAACACTCCTAGGAGCCATAGCGATGCTGGCCTCCACATGTTGGACGTCCAATGGGCGTTATCTTTCTATCTGGAAAGAATAAGACAGTTTGAATTACAACCCTCAGAGGGAGTGAGGGCACGCTCCACGAGAACGGTAACGGCTACGGCAGCGTTTCTAACTAACGTTCCTATCTCAGATACTTGCAAGGCGGCCACCTGGTCCTCGCCCCACTCATTCACAATGCACTTTGCAATTGACAGAGCCTCCCACAGTGACACCAAAGTGGGAATAGCGGTGCTTTCTTCCGTACACCAGAATCCCCCTTCCAGGACCGACAATGGCTATTAAGTCACCTGATGTGGAACACACATAGGGGCATTGCTCGAAGAAGAAGAAGAAGAGGTTGCTTATCTGTAACTTCTGTTCTTTGAGATGCTTGTCCCTGTGGGTGCTCCGCTACCCTCCCTCCTTCCCATCTACAGCGGAGTACTTACCTTCTGCTCCGTGATGGAAAGGGAACTGAGGGAGAGAGGGCGCTGCGTGCACCAAGGCAGGCTCAAACAGTTGTGAGTGGCGACTGGCGCATGCAGCACCCTCCAGTACTACTGCTAAAAAGACTCCACTCTTCACCATGGGACGCGATGATACTTGATGTGGAGCACCCACAGGGACAGGCATCTCGAAGAACAGAAGTTACAGGGAAGCAACCTCTTCTTCCATGCACTGCCTGCCTCCCACACCATCTCTGAGCACGTTGCCAGCCACGAATGTATCACTGAAATGCAGCCACCTCTGAGCTAGAACCCAGCAGTTTGGTGACACAGCATCACAGCTTAAGGCAGGAAGTGAGGGAGGCTGCCATGCACAGTGTGGTTGGGTGGGCAGAATGGACTTCAGGCTAGAGCTGAGATGGTTTAACGAATCTTGCACCTTTTAGACAGGGAAGTATCTGAGGCTGGATTTAGGGTTTCCAGGTAGCTCATCATTTGGCCAGTGGTTTGTGGGAGCAAATACCAGCCCTTG
Organism: Pelusios castaneus; assembly: GCA_007922175.1. Classification (NCBI taxonomy): domain Eukaryota; kingdom Metazoa; phylum Chordata; order Testudines; family Pelomedusidae; genus Pelusios; species Pelusios castaneus. The sequence continues at coordinate 627,793 of ML686206.1, forward strand.
GCTTCCCTGGGCTGTCCCTGAGAGCCCAGGCCCTGGTGCTTTGCACGCACATGGCCCCGATGCACTGTACCCGCTGAGTATTTGCCACTCATCCATCTTGCTTGGTTGGTCTCCTGAACCACATGGGATTATTTCCTCTTATTGATGGGGTGATTCCCAGACCTGCTCTCCAGGGCTGTGAGCATGGGTGGGTTTTGAAGCTTGCCCTGGGGAAGGCAACCACAGCTGATCTGCCCCCCCTCAGCCACGCTCCTTCACCCACTGGATCGATTGAGCTCCTGCCGCTAGGGCCAGGACTGGATCCTGCTGCCGGGGTCGGATTCTGCCATCGACAGCGTCCTTGGGTCCCTAGCAGGGGCCGGGGCCAGGGCCGGATCCTGCTACTACTGGCGGCTTCAGGTCTGGCCAGGGTTGGCTTCTGCTGCTGGCAGCCTCGGGTCCCTGGTCGGGGCTGGATCTAGCTCCCGCCACCACCAGGGGCCCTGGGTCCCCGGCCGTGGTGGCAGAGAGCAGGCAATCAGGGGAGGCAATGCTTCACCATGAATCCAATAAACTCCATCCCTGGCCACAAGTGACCCCATTCACAGAGCCACAGTGCCTGGGGGGCACAGAATTGGGGTTCTCTCACATGCCCCATCCGAGGCACAGGGTTATGGGGGAGGAGCTAGCAGGGCTCAGTGGGGAAGAGGCCTGGGCACCTGTCCACCCTTGTCCCTTGATGTGCCAGGCTTTGAGCGCTGCTGCCCTCTGCTGGCCAGAGGGTGGCACTCCAGAGTGGGTGTCAGTCTCTGTTAGCAGGGTGGCTCGTTAGTGTGGAAGGGAGGCCCCCAAGGCCAATCCACCTGGCTCAGTAGTGGGTGCTTTCCCCTCTGGGACTGTGCTGACCTCAGTGTCCCAGCCTGGTGCTGGATGGAGGGAGTAAGGGTAAGTGCTGGAGTGCAGGGCTCAGCTGAGGTCCTCTCCCTTTGGTGTCGTGCTGACGTTATGCCTGGTGGGTGCTGTGAGCCTCTGGGTTGCAGAGAGTAGGATGGATGGTCCAGGGGAGGATGAGTGTCCTGTGAGTTGCTGCTGATTTCCTGCATGGTGCAAAGGGGGTGCAGAACTGCGGTGAGCTGTGCAGCTCCAGAGGAGTGCTCTCACCTCACCTGTGAGCTGAGATTGTCATGTACAGCATCACCCCCACCTGCTCGGCTCACGTAAGGGGGGTGCCCCTGCTGAAGAGGGAGAAGGAGCTAGCAGTTGCGTCCTGTGCATCTCTCTACCAGCACTTACGATGTGACCTCTGGCAGACTGTGCCCCGCCTGCAACACAGGGCCAGTGCATCAGGCCTGCCCTGGACCCAGGAGGTGCTGGATGAAGGGGGTTGTACAAGGGCGAAGGATCATGACCATCGTGTGGGCAGCTCCTGCCCCATCCCGTGTGCCCTGTGCAGGGGACCCAGATGCCCTGACTGCTCTGCGAGCTGGGCCAAGAGCAGGCGCAGCAGAACAGCGAGTTTCCAGGGGAACGGCTCCCTCGGTCCACCTTGGTGACCCCTGCCTGAGGGAGACTGTCAGCCTGGGCTCTTGCATGCAGACCAGAGACAGCGTGGCTCCAGAGGAGCCTCAGGGGCATGAGAGGAGGGAGGCAGGCAGGGGCCAGGGAAGCCAGTGAGTCAGTGGGAACAGGGCTCCACACAGGCAGCTGTAGCTGCTGGAGTACTCAGATGTAACGAGGCCCCTGCCTTTGTCCTGCCATGGTGCTGCGCTCCCCAGGAGGGCCCCTGACCCCATTTCCATCATTGGCTGGGCTGTGAATGGGGCTGCTGGACTGTGCCCTGAAGGGAGTGACAATAGGGGAAGGCAGAGCTTTGAGAGCTGCTGCTCCCTATTGTTCACTCTGGTGGTGGGAGGCCTGGCTGGCGGCTGAGGCTGAAAGGGAATGGCAGATAATGTTCCGTTTGTGATTCGCTGCACGTAACGCTTAGCCGGCACATCCGCTTTCCCGAGGAGGGGCTGGGGTCTGGACTGGTCACTGCTTACCCCTTCAGTCACCGCAGGGAGGCTGTGTCCTTCAGCTGGCACTCAAAGGCCAAGCGCAGGACTGGGCACCTGACAGAAGAAGGTTGTGCAGAGGTGCATTCTAGCCCAGTGGGTAGGGCACTCACCTGCCACTTGGGAGACCAGGGTATGGTTCCCTGCCCTGCCCCAGAGTCCCGCTGTGACAGTGGGTGAGTCCCTTCACCTCCCTCTTTGTAAAATGGGGATACTAGTACTTCCCTGCTTTGCGGGATAAACACCCCAATCCTGCCTTGCTGTACCCCTGCCAATCCAGTCCTGGTGCACACACCACCCTACCAGCAAATGCCTGCCTTCCTCACCCAGTGCTGTTCCCTCTCCTGAGCAAAGATAGCCTGTGGGACTGTTTCTTTTTGCAGATCACTGGAAACAAGGCCAAGTCTTGCCACATTCATTTCACCTGTGGCCACACACTCTGCTCTGAAGCAGGGTCTCTAAAGAAGCCAGCTGGGGCTAAGTACAGGATACCCATGCCCACAGCACTCCTGTTGGTGCTGGTGGCCAGCAGCATCCCAACCATGTTCAGTACAGACATCTCTGCTACAGTCATGGATACAGGCAACCGGCGAGTTCCTGGATGGCTCCCTGCAGGCTAATTCTGTGGGGTATTAAGTCTGTGCCATTCTGCCATCACCTCTGCACTGGCCAGCACCGCCCTCCTGTCCCTCCCAGTGATGCTCCAGGACCCACTGATAACCCCGAAAGTGCCTGTGAGAAGGAGAGGAAGCATCTTGCCTGGTGTAGGTCTGCTTGGGAAATCTGCTTTGTAGCTGTTGTTGGCAATCGCCCATTGCTCCAGCACCCATAAGCCGCAGGCAGGGCCGGCCGTGCATTGCAGTGCCACCCCTTGACTATATGGATCCCTGACATCTGCTTTCACTCCTCTGCTCCCTGGCTCCACCGAGCTCATAGACTGGAACATGAGAATGGCCATGCAGAATCAGACCAGTGGCCCGTGGAGCCATATCCAGTACCAGAGACCCAGGGGAGTATAAGGAACATGGCAGTTTTGGAGAGATGCATGCTTTCTTCCCCTCTCAGCTTCTGGTAGCAGAGGCCCAGGACCGGCCTGCGCATGGGATTACATCCCTGACCAGCTTGCTAATGGCTATTGATAGACCTTGCCCTCATGAACGTACATAGTTCTGTGTTCGACACGGGTATAAATCTGGCCTTCACAACATCCCCTGGCAACGAGTTCCACAGGTGGTTGGTGTTGTGTGAAAAAGTACATCCTTTGTTTGTGCTCAACCTGCTTCCTGATAATGTTATTGGGTGACCCTTGGTTCTTATGTTATAAGAAGGGGTAAATGAAACTTCTTTTCACTTTCTCCACTCCTGTTACACAGAGCTTTGTCATACCTTAGAGCAGGGGTCGGCAACCCCCGGCACGCATGCCACACGTAGCATGTGGACCGAACCTGTGCAGCACATGGCGCCTCTCAGGCTCCCCTGCTGTCCCCACCCCCACAGCGCGGCCTGGGGCCACAAGACCCACATGCCACAGCTCGCCCCTGCTTGCCACACTTCCCTGCTGGGGACCACAGCCAGCAGGGAAAAATCAGCTGCAAAGCAGGGCTCCTGGCCCCTGCTAGTCTCGCCCCCTGCTGGGCAGGGCTGCTGGAGGAGAGCGGGGCGGGGCGGACCCACCCAGAGCTGCAGCTGCCTGCAGGAGCCATCCCTGGCCCCGGCCCTGGCTGGGAGCCGGCCTTGGCCCCTGTGGCCACCTGGCAGCGGGAGCCAGCCCTGGCCCTGGCTCTGGCCAGCTGGAAACCCGAGGCCGGTCCCTGCCCCTTTTGGCCCTGCCCCTGGCACCTGCTGAGGGTGTGGTGGGTGGGGGTGGCAAAGGTTGCAACCTCTGCCTTAGAGAGTCCGTTTTCTAAGCTGAACAGCCCTGATCCTTTCAGTCTCTCCTTGTATGTGCCATGCTGTTCATCTTTCACCTTCTCTGAACCTTTTCCAGTTCCTGTATCCTTGATGAGACTGGACACAGTATCCAGGGTGTGGCCACAGTGTGGATTTATCCAGTGGCATTATGATATTTTCTGTCTCATTTTCTATTCCTTTCTTAATAGTCCTTTTGGCTGCTCATACGCATTGAGCTGACACAGAACTATCCCCGATGAGTCCAAAAACTTTCTCAAGTGGAAACAGTTAATTTAGACCGCATCATTATATATACTTAGTTGGAATTATTCTTTCCAGTGTGCATTACTTTACACCTATCAATGTTGAGTTTCACCTGTTATTTTGGTGCCCAGTCACTCTTTGTAACTCTTCCCAGTCAGTTTTGGACTTACAAAATTATTCAAGATAGTTATCATCAGCATATTTTGTCACTCTATTATTCATCCCCTTTCCCAGATCATTAACGAGCAGCACAGGACCCAGGACAAAGCCTTGGCAGTTCCCACTGTTTACCTCTCTCCAGTGTGCAAAACTGTCCATTTATTCCTACCCTTCATTTTCAATCTTTTATTCAGATCCATGAGCGGCTGTACCCTCTTAGCCATGACTACTTAGTTTATATAAGACCCTTTCCAGAGGCTCTCTAAAAGTCTAAGTACACTCTCTCCACTGGATCACTCTTCCCCACATGCTGACTCCCTCAAAGACTCTAAAAGATTGCTGAGACATGACTTCCCTTTACCACAGCTGTGTTGATTTTCCCCCAGCATATTGTGTTTATCTCTGTGTTGGATAATCCTGTTCTTTATTACAGTTTCTGCCAATTTGCCCGTCCATTACAAGCTGTTTCCTTGTCGTGCAAGCGAGAACTCAGATCCTGCTTCAGTCAAGCAGGGCCAGTCCAGCCATGATCGTATCCCTCCATCCTCTGTCTCCCTGCTCCCATGCGCTCCTCAAAGAGAGGATTCTAGCCTAAGAAGGCGGCTTCATGTCAGAGCATCTATGTCTCCTAGATATAAGGACAAGCCATATTTGTCTACACTTGCCCCAAAGAGAAAAGATCCCTCCCCACCCTTGTGAAAGTCAGGAGAGCTGGTGTGCACAAGTGCTAAGGACTTAGGCCTGCATACATTTCATCACCAGAGGAAGGAGGCACACAAGGTTACAGATCTGAGAGTTCTGGTGTTGGCCCTGATGGTGAAGGCCTGGATAAATTTCTCCCGTTGCTCCAATCCCTTCTAGAACTGATGCAGTACAGTAGGGTCATGGCCCTGTAGGGAGCTAACCACCATGGTAACCGGGTAAGCTCCTGTTTTGACAGCTTCATCAGTGGCATACTCCAGGGCAATCTGAGACCTACATCTCCTCAAAGGACATCTCTGCTCTTCCTTGTTCATATTCACTCTCCTGTGGGGAATGTCTCTATTCTGGGATGTTGTGATAAACCAGAAGAAGGGACTATTCCAACAATGCAGAACAGTTCTCCCATCCCAACTGCCAGCCTCAAGGCGCAACCATTGGTACAGTCGTTCTGTGGGCAATAAGGGATCTGACTTTCTCTTCAGGTGAGCCTGAGGCCCCATAGGAGTCTCTGCAGCATTGGGTGGAGGTGGCATGGGACAGGAGCCCCTGAAGATCAGAATTCCAGCCTCTGGCCAGATACGGTTGCCCAAGAGACAGGTGGTACCCTATGCCATGTGATCCTCTTCCCCCACTTGAGGCAGCCTACTGGCAATATTGGGGACCATGGGAGCCTGACTCTGCACACCCAGAATCAGTGCAGGACTCCAATTTGCTATTGCCCAGACATTCACAACTGGCCTCATCAGAATATTCAGAAAAGGAAGGGGAACCAGATCTGCTGGTTCCAACAGTTCCAGGAGCAATCGCCTCGTCTTCGCAGGAGGAGGTGGTTACTCCATCTTCTCCGTCTCTGCCAGGTGACTTTAAGCAGCGTAAGAGCTCATGCACAGGGTGGCTGCAGAACTATAGATTCATCTTGAGGAAGTCCAGGAACCTCAGCACAATTTACTAGGCATTCCTCAGCTTTCCATCTCAGTCTCATGGCCCTTCTCATCCCTGAGGCCATCGTGGACCCAGCAGAGACTGCTGCTGCTTCTGCTTCCACCCCAAGCGGTCTAAGAAGCAGTAGTTCCATATAGGAGGGAAGGGTGTTTGTCTCTCACCCACTGCCTAACTCCCTGGGGGTGAAGGTGGCTAATGAGCAATCCAAGCAACAGCACCTGAAGGCTACCACCTCTGACAAGAGATGCAAGCGACTCAACTGGTCTCCCACCTCCCTGCAGTGCAGGATCTCCGATGATCAGGCCATTTTGGCCAAGTATGATTTTACTAATTATACTAAGTTTATGGAATTTATGGAAAGTTCCTTGAGGGGGCTATGCCCCGCTTCCAGGCATTAGTTCATGAGGGCTGTTTGGTGACCAGAACCTCCTTCCAAGCCATGGTGCACATGGTAACCACTGCTGGTTGCAAAGCAGCTGTGCTGTCTCCACACTGATTGGCCCTGAGGTAGGGAAAACACTGGTTAGTTGCTCTGGAATTATGGCCTTTTTTCTATTTAGCCCCATGTCAGTGGGGGGGCTGTACCTTGGCTATTGCTAGCCCATTTATGGTTCTAGGACCAACATCGCAATGAGGCACCACTGGGAACTCAGAACAGACCTTAGCCAGGTGTCTGTGGCATGAGTCACCCTTTCAGCCTGAGTGTGAGGTGGTGCTGCCAGTGGTGAGACACCTGGGCCATTATTGTCACATCCTAGCCCTGAGCCCGGGAAAGAAAGGCACCCTTCATGGTAAAATAGTTCTGGCACGCTTCCTCCATGGACAGCAGCTCCCCTGTAGGGAACAGCCCCCCCCTTTCCCCCCCCACCCAGAGCTGTGCTTTAAAACCCATTTTCCCTTAGGCTGCTTACAACTTTAATTTAGCCAAGACGCCACGTGTGTGTATGCAGGTGTATGTGTCTGTGTGTCTGGCTGAGCCTCACACAGTCCCCGACAGCTCTCTCTCCAAGTCAGGCAGAGTTACTGCCAAGACAACTCCCAGTAATCTTGGGTGAGTTACCACAGCTGTGCCCTTTGGCCAGAGGAGTGGCTGAAAAGCAGATCTTGCAAGAATTTACAGTCTAGGTCTAACGTCTTCAGCTCAGAGTCCTTCACTGCTTCTCTCCTGAGCTCACTCTGGATGGAAAGTGGGGTAACACTAGCTGGCCATTGCTCCTGTTGTGGAGGTTGGTGTTGAGGAGGGAGCCCCTCTGACTGAAGCGGGTCAGAAAACATCTTTGCATTGTGTGTGATCCTCCAGATTCACTGACCAATGTTTCCATGTTGTAGTTGGGAAGGTTTGATCCTTCTGACTGTGGCTCATGAGTGAACCCAGATTTCAGCACCAAGTTCCTGGGGCAGGCTGTCTCCATAGGTACATGGGAAAACCTACTGAGCCATGGCCCAGCTAGTCTGACAGCAGCCAGCTACAGCACTTTAGAGAAGTGTGCAGGAAGCCTACAACAGGCAGTTATGGACTAACCTGCCCAGCCCCCAGGCGCACCTCCTTCCAGACCCCAATGTTCAGAGGCTGGCTAAGGCCACAAAGCAGGAGCACTCCGATTCCTTCCAGATACCTCACTTATTTGGGGCATTGCCTGTTGTCAGGCTGAATATTCTTGCTACGATTGTCTGATTCCTTCTCATCCTCGACTGTGCAATAGCCAGAGGCAGGGATTTCTGCTGGCTAATTGTCAGTTGTATGAAAAGCATTTTATCACACATGCTTTCAAGTCAGCCCCTTTCAATTAACTGACTCCCCTGGACTTGGGTTCGGATGCAGGTGGAGATCTAGGCTTCACAGAATTGGATTTATTAAATTTTGACCAATAATATCAAGGCTTATTTTTCAGCATTTTCTTCTGTTGTTATTGATTGGAATTTTCACAATGGCAGGAATTATGTTGGGGACAATTATTTAACAATAACAACTGTTGAGATTCAGAAAGTTAAAACTATATAAGTAAGTAAAACAAACAGTAACATCACATCAGCATATATAAAGTAAACATTCTTAAATCAACAACTCGCACCTGTTTTACAGTTCATTCACTAGTGCCCCCTGTTGGGGAAAATCTAAGGGGCGTGAGTGAGGAGGTTGTCTCTGCGACCTTACAGAATCAGCCACCAGCCCTAGGATCCAGGCAGCACAGCCTTGCGGCCACCGAGTCAATAACAGAGTCACTACGCGGCCCTGGGATCAGGGCAGCACGGCCTCGGCCATGGTCGATAACAGGTGGGCGTCTATGGCAGGGTGCAGCGCCTGAGTAGGGGGCCTCAGGTCCTCCTGCTCCACTGAGCCCCAGCCCAGGGCCTTATCGCTGCTGGGGTAATGGCACCAAGTTAGCAGGGATTCACACTGAAACATGCTGGCTCTCCTCCTTCCCTACCCCCGGTCAGCCCCAAATGAACTGAGCAGCTCTCTTTTATGTTGGGTAAACAGGTGGAGCATGCCCAGCAGGGTTCAAGGGGTGGAGAGTTTGCTGAGCTTAAGCTCACCCCATCGTAGGGACCCTTTACTATAGTATCTGAGCCCCCACAGTTAAGATATTTATTCTCGCCCATCCCAGAGAACCAGGAAATGCTATTCTCCTCCTTGTATAGATAGGCACCTGAGGCAGAGGAACTAAATGACTTCCCAAGATCACACAGGAAGTCTGTGGCAGAGCAAGAATTGAAGCCAAGTTTCTAGTCTCTGGACCATCCTTTGTTTCTGACCATTTCTCTCCAAGCAGTGCCCCTACACCTCATTACTTTACTTTATTTTTATTGCTTGGCTTTCTTTTCATTTTAGAGTGAATTGTCTTTAGTTCCAGTGATGTCCTACTTAAAGAGTCCTTGGCAGCTCTGTTAAAAATGCCATTTAACTTTCCAAGAGCTAGCTAGATGCTACAGGGTGTATGACACTGATTTTTGATTCAAGAAAGCCTTGGTCATATTTTCTGTCTATGGACTTTTCAGGATGCTGTCATATTGTTCTTTCCTTCCCATGGGTCCTATAAATCTGACTGGAAGTTGATGGAGATTTGGGGAAGTATAAATTTTCACTACCCATTGTTTTGATTTATTCACACATGGAGCAATTTGCTTGTGACTTGATAGCTGTGTTTGAGATTTGACTATTAGTGCATCAATGTCTCTGCTAAGGAATGCGCCTGTGTATGCAAACAAATGTGTCTCTGCCTAGAGAGACTTACCAGTACTCTCTCATTCTGGATACAGAGGCTCAGACTTACACATATTCACTCCTGCCTTACTATTTGTTCCAGCAGCATTACTGTGGTTCTTGTTCCATTTTAATACACGGGCACTGTAAAGGGCCCATTAGCCAGCCTACTGTGTTGTTTCTCGGCAAATGTGGTGGATTGTTCTTGTTGTTCCCCACAATTCATCAAAGAGCTGTAAGCCCATGCAGAACTTGGATTTCAGTAGGTCTCCTTCCTCTCATGCTTGACTTTTAACCTGTGCTGAAGTGCTTTGCTGAATTGAGACCATTGGCAGGTTTCCTGTCTATTGCATCCTAAATGCTTTCTGTACAAAGGCGCCCCCTTTACCAGGAAACCTTTCACCCACTACCTGCCAGCCCTGCAAACTTTGCCTGGCATCTGAGAGCAAGAAGGGTGGATATCCTCTTACTTAGTTTGTTAGCCTTTGAGCAGCGATGTGTGTAACATGGCCCCACCCTGTTACTCTGACCCTGCTGCACCCTTGTGGTTCCTTCATATGATGTTTGCATAAGAAGCAAATGACCCAACACAGGACTCCTTTCTCAGCCTGCATCACTGACTCTTGGAAATTCAGCCACTTCGCTCCAGGTGGCTCTGAGCTCATCAGTTTGTCTGTCTGCCCAGGTGTAAGTGATCTGAACATAAGGCCAGAGTTTCAGGGGAGTTTGGCTTACGCTGCTTAAATGGATTAATGGGTTACTTAGTGTACTATGCATTGGAGTTATGCTCCACCCTCCCTTACTCCCTGTTTTGGTAGTGGAAATTTCCCATTTTCCCTCTCTGATGCAGGTAAATCAAGCAGTCAGTTCCCAGCCTGCAGTCAGGAGAGCTGAGGTTTTTGTTGCACTCTTTACTAAAAGTAGGTTCTGTGACATACTCAGCACCCAGCAGCTTTCAGTTTGGCCTTGTTCGTGCTACACTAGACTTTGTTCCCCACAGTTTCTCTCAGTTGCTCTCGTGGGTGCCCTTGGGTCTGCTGATGTGCCCTTGGGTTGGGTGGCTGCTGGTGTGGTAACCCTTGAATCATCTAACCCTGCTTGAGAGGATACGCTGGTTAAAATGCCAGCAACAGTGTTGCTGGTTCTTGTGATTTTTATCACGAGGCCCACGTCAGCTGGTGTGTTGTTAAAGTCCCAGCTCCTGGAGTCATGGGATTATTGGGGTGTGTTTTGCATCTTGCACTGAGAGAGAGAATGTTTGCAGCCCAAATAATTGTGGGGGAAAGCTTGAAAAAACTGGGTGAGTGAAAAGTGCTTGAAATATTAGTTCAGAAACCCTGTGATTTTGAAGGAAGTGTGGGGATTGATGTGGCCTCTGACTGTTGGGATTGGCAATGCTGTGCTCTCTATACATTGGTGCTTCAGCCCTGAGAGTAGAGCTGGTGGGCAATATTCAGAGAGGGGCTAGTGTGGAGGAGGACTTTGTAGGCATTGCTGCCGATGCACAAGATGGGCCAGATTCTGGCTCCCTCTGCCCTGGCCCAGCTGGCTCTGCAGGGCTAGACTTGTCTTTGCCACCATCACAAGCAAAGATCTTGCTCTGCTGCTCCCCAAAGGACATGGGGGCAGCATGTTCACACCATCACTTTTTCAGCTAAGCAGCTCTCTGAGGATGCAGGGATGTTCCCCAGGGCTTTTAATGCCCTCTCAGAGTGGGCAAAAGATTCATTCTTGACCACACCAGTGCATGGCAGCAGGAGAGGGCCACGCTGAGGCTGATAGCAGCCTTTTTATGTCTGACTCCCCCTTCCCTCTCTGGAGTGCATGCTGTTTCCTACTAGAAAGAGGCGTAAATCTGATCTCTCTGCCTTGTACCTTGCCTGAATGAATACTTATGCGCACATGGCAGAAATAGCTCCCTGTAGCTGCCAGGGCCATCTGCCTGCCCTTCAGGCCAGAGGGCTTTGCCTCCTAGGTGCTCAATAGGCTTGGGGCTTGTAAATAGCCCTGTGGCTCCCTACATGGCCTGCAGCTCCAGAGGGGACCGAGAGTTCTCCTGCGGCCTACTTGCCTTTATTCTGGGAGGAAGGAGGCTTGGTGCTCTGAGAGACAGACAGACCACACTCTGCTCCAGCATCCTGACCTTGGAAGATCTGCAGAAGCCAGGGATATCCACACCAAGGGCCTTGGTCTCTGTATTTGGCTCTGACCCTCCCAGCCTCCTTCAACTCCGGGGCAGCATGCATGATGCGACATTGCCAGGGGACGTCACTGTGGAGGGGAAGCTGATGGGAGCTATGAAGACCCATTGATTTGGGAGGGGAGACAAGCAGTATCTCAGCCCCACGGAGTCCCCCCAGTGGGGTGGGGTCGGGGTGCTGGTTCCCCCTGCTCAGAGCTACCAGCTCTATTCCCCATTGCACACAGAGCATCGGGCCTGCCCACTGCCAAGAGAGAGATGGCACCTGATGGTTTCTCTGCCTCTGTGGGGGTCTCTGCTGGCCAGGTTCTGGTGGGAGTTACAGGAGTGATTCCGTTCCGGCCTACGCAGTGACTCTCCGTTTACACTGGTGTCACCGAGAGCAGAGCTGGCACTTGGTGCTGAGCCTGCTGGGGAGCAGGTCTCTTTCCTCTAGGAGTTTCTCACCAGTCTGTTGGGACCAAGCCCTTCCCTGGGCTTGGGTTACTTCACTTTGCTAGGTTGTTACAGGAGAGGGATCCGCTGGTATATGGCGGAAGGGATGGGCTAGAGACTACAGGGCAGGATAAGAACATAAGAACATAAGAAAGGCCGTACTGGGTCAGACC
>ML686206.1:652817-683685 GCA_007922175.1 Pelusios castaneus
ACAAGGGCACACTGTTGGCTCATATTCATCTTCCCGTCCACCATAACCCAATGGGCAGCTGCTTTGCCTTCTGCCATCTAGCATCTGCTGAGCGCCCCAGGAGGCTGTGGTTGGTCTGGCATCCTGATGTTGTAGACCAGGGGTCAGCAACCCAAAAGATAAGAAGAGCCATTAAAAAAAATTCCTTCAATAGCCAAGTGGTTTGAGAACCACAATGGGTGTAGCCTCCTAGTGGATGGTGAAGGGAACTGGGCCAGGGTGCCTGCCGCAGGGTCCCTTGGTGGAGGGAGGGCGCTCAGAACCAGGAGTGGGCCATTCACAGGGACCCCCAGTGGTGGGAAGGAAGCCCAGAGCATGGAGCCACAAGGAGGCAATGAAAGAGCCGCATGTGGCTCTGGAGCCACAGGTTGCAGACCCCTGTTGTAGACAGTGGTTCGCAAAGAGACAGTCTGTCCTGGGATCTGAGCCAGGCCCAAGAAAACCCAGCAGCTTGGATTTGTTGTATCTGTGGCCATGTTGGCCTTTGCAGCCCCCTCCCCCATCTCAGGCAGGGAGATGGCGCCAGGAGGAGAGAGATCAAGGATGCACGGCTGTTGTGTGGCAGGGCTCTCGCGGCCTCTGTGTGCTTGGCACCCGGGACGGTTGCTGATTGGAGTGCAAGGGGAGAGAGCTATAAGAGCAGGGGATGAAAGTTACTGAACTCACTTGTGGGCTAGTCATCAGGAGAAACTTCCTCATGGGCAGAGTCACGACGCATGGAAGTGGGGAAAGCCTGATTGTTTCAGCGCAGGCTGGGCTGGAGAACAATGTGCACTGAGATGCCCTCACAAGAGTGGGTGGGTGTTTGCAGGAAGGAGGAACCAGATTAGATAGAAGCCAGCAAGGTGGCTTCCAATGTGATCTCCACGCTGCAGTCAGCTAAGGCGGGAATCCTATTCAGACGTGGCCCTCACTCGGGCAGGGGGATGCTGCCCCTGGTTGCTTTCACCCTGAACTGGGTGTGGTCTTGTTCAGATCTGTCCATGTTTAATTTGACTGTGGTTTCTTCTTTCATTTTCAGGTCCTGCTTGACCTGCCCTCACTGTCTAAAGCAGAGCAACACCTTTGACCCCTTCCTGTGTGTCTCCTTACCCATCCCCCTGCGCCAGACCAGGTATGTGAATGCAGGATCACTCCCTCTGCTCTGCACTTGCACATGCATTGTCTCTTGGGAATTGTCATCTGTCCTCACTCTGTCCTGCTCTTCCCCCCCCAGCAGGGTGAGGGCTCTTGCTTGCCTGTGAGCCCATCCAGCACTCTGTGCCATGTCAGCTATGTCCTACTTGCCTGCCTCCAGCAGGTGGTCTGTTACAGAGCGTGGGGCTGCTCGCCTGGAAAGGATTTAGCCCCCTGAAGTGGAGGGAAACTTGTGGGGATGGGTGTCAGGGGCTTTGTCTCTGGATACCAGATTCCAGTCACATTGAGCTGGTCGGGCCCCTGCAGTCACTGTTGGGCAGTGCGCAGCAGGCACCATTCTGACGTTGGACTGGCATGATGGGACAGGGGACTTGTGGAGGAAGGGCGGAACTGTGTGTATGCGTGTGAGCTAACAGGGGGCTGCAGGTTGAGATTGAATGTGAGAGTGGGGCTTCAGACTGTAGGTGTTAGCTGATAAAACACCCCGACGTACTTGGTCTTTATCCAACGAAGAGCAGAAGGGGTTACTGCCATTGGGTTACATGCTCTGCAGAGGGTAATTCTGGAAGAGCACTAAAGTACTGCATATTAATTAGTCTCCCTAGACCCTGCTGGTGCACACTAACAGCTACCTAGTGCGCTTTAATGCAGCCCCATTTGAAACAATCCTGTTAATGACCACCAAGGAACGTGCAACAAGAGACTCTCAGTACGGCCCATAAAATGGGGGAACATTACCAAGAGGTGCTCAGTACAGCCCATACAAAGGGAACCTTACAGGAGATGCTCCGTACAGCCCATCCAAAGGGAACCTTACAGGAGATGCTCCGTACAGCCCATACAAAGGGAACCTTACAGGAGATGCTCCGTACTGCCCATACAAAGGGAAGCCCTCCCCTGGATTCCCTGATTTTTGGACAGTGACATAAAACTCTAAATTTGCAAATGAAAAGAATGAACCCTGAAAAAAGAGCCCTCCCTGGGAGCAGAGGTGGATCTGTGGTTGTCCTTCTGCCCCCTCGTTAGCCAGCACTCAATGCTGCAACCTGTAACAGAGGTTCTGTTACGTGAGGGTCAGCCCATTATTCTCATAGGGCAGCTTCCAGTGCAGGATTTCCACCTCCAGCTCCTTCAGCTGTATTTCTAGAGACTCAGCAGGTCACTCTCTGGTTCGGGGCTGCCAAGCAAGGAGCAGTTGTGTGCGTATTTTAAAAGGTGCAAACCTGCAAAGCCAGGAAGGAAAAAAAAATGAGAATTTTTATTTCTCCTGGTGAGAATAAAACAGCCATTTTCTTACCAGTCAAATCCTACTTTCTGTTCTGAACTAGCAGCTGCATCCGAATTACCAACTGCGCCTACACTGCCTGCTTAGGATGCAGATTACAGGCTCCTCTGAGACCATCGTGCAGACCCCACATTTTACAGGCGAGAGCCGTGGTCGTGCACTTGAGAGGATTTCCACACTTTGGAATAAATAATGAATGCGGAGCTAGGGACAATGTCAGTGCTGAGCTGATCAGCTTGGCTGGTTACAGGTCCTGCTGCAGGAAGCCGTTTGACAAGTGTTTGCGCTGAACTAGCCTCCCAGTCTCAGCTGGATCTGGAACTTTAATGTGCGATTAGTCACAAAACCAAGAGCAGGAGAAAAACAGTTCCCCTGTGTGCCGGGGGTCAGGTATGCTGAGTTTCCTCACCTTGACATGACTCCTGCTCTGAACAGCTCTGCAAAGCCCTCATAGTTCCCAGCTGCTGGTCTGCCTCTGTGTTTGTAGAGCACCTCACACATCAGGATCCATAGGCCATTCCTGCAGCACTTGGTGCCCCTGCAGGCCAGTCCAGCAGCGGCCTATTTAGGGTCCTAGGCAGAGGTTCATTGCAGGGCCCCCATAGGGCTCCCAGGCACTGGCCCCACACCTATGGCCCAGGCACCTTGTGTGTCCCCCCCATCCCCATGGCTCTGGTTCCCCATGGCTGGCCCCTTCTGTGGCCCTGGCAACTTGCCAGGGGCCCCAAAAATGGCCTGCCTTGTCCTTCCCCCCCCCCCAGCGCCAGGGTCCCCACAGGCCGATTAGCCCTGGGCCTTGGCCTCTCACAGGGCCGCACCATCACTGACCACCCTGGCCCTGGCCCCAGCTCCTCGCCACGTGTTCTGCAGGGCAGGAGGCAGACACAGCTTTTGGGGTAGGCGAAGGGGCCCTTGCTGCTTGGGGGCCCTAGGCAGGCACCTGCTTCGCCGACCCCAAAAGCCGCCTCTGCAGTCCAGGGTGGCAATGCTGCTCCACATCAATAAACCTGCTGCTCAGTCCTGATCAAGGGA
Organism: Pelusios castaneus; assembly: GCA_007922175.1. Classification (NCBI taxonomy): domain Eukaryota; kingdom Metazoa; phylum Chordata; order Testudines; family Pelomedusidae; genus Pelusios; species Pelusios castaneus. Next base: position 656,311 of record ML686206.1, read on the forward strand.
CTTTTATGGGGTGATAGTGGAAGAGGCAGAAGGAGATTGAGCCAGCTGGAATTCCAAACCAGAGCCAGGATCTGGGCTGCCAGCATTGGAGGACTCACGTTTATGTTTATAGAGGGAAACCATTGGAGCTGGGCTCATGCGGTTAACATGACATGGCACCAAGTGCCCCACTGACAGCCATGGAGCTCACTGGAAGCGTTGCACGCGCCTGAAGCAAGGGGCAGCATGGAGTTGGAATGTGATCCTTGGTTCCCCTCTTGCTGTATCAGGTGCAGATGACTCTCTCCTCCCATAGCTCTGCAGTGCTGGCCAGTGTGTGTGTTTGAGGACATGTGTAATAAAGTCTCCCTCAGCTGTGCAGGGCATGGAGTAGCCTCTAGTGGCCATGGGGGATGTGTAGCTGGGGTCAAGTCTGGCTCCTCTGCCAGGGCGACACAAGCAATGGCTACGTCTACACTTGCAAATTAAGTCGACTTAAGGAGGCTTAAGTCGACTTAAAGAAAGCTGTGTCCACACCTGGACTTAATAACTACCGGTCTTTAGTTCGACTTAACAATTAAGTCGATTTGTTAAGTCGACCTAAAGACGGTGTGGGCAATCTATAAGTTGACCTAGGGCGCCCTGGGACCCTGCGGGTCCCGGCGAGAATGGAGCTGCGGCTCCTTTCTCCCTGGGACCCACAGGTCCCAGCAAGAAGGGGCCTGTGGCTCCTTTCTCCCCGGGACCTGCGCTCCCTTCTCCTGGGGACAGGCGGGGGTCCAGGCAAAAAGGGAGTGGCACTCTCTGGACAGGGGATCCCCGGTGGTTTCCCTGTTAGCTGGAGCGCCCAATTGTTGGCACTCCAGCTGACAGGGATCCCCGGAGGGCCCCTGTCAACTGGAGCGCCAATCATCTGGAGCGCCGGCAATTGCGGGCCCTGGCGCTCCAGCTGACAGGGGAACCACCGGGGATCCCCTGTCAGCTGGAGTGCCAGCAGCTTCTTTTTTGCCCGGACCCACAGGGGTCTGGGGAGAAGGGAGCGGGGTTCCTGGCAAGAAGGGAACCTGTGCTCCCTTCTCCCTGGGACCTACATGGGATGCACCGTAGGGCTGAAGAACCAGAGGGCAGAGAGGCCTGGAGCAGGTTGTTCAGATCTGTCCTAGTTGTATGCAGACGGTAGCGTGGCTCTCGCGCATGTGGGGCACACTCAGCTGCTGGACAGGCTACATGGAGACTTAGCACCGGTCTGGGGTTATTTGTCCCCATCCCTCCTCCAAAAGAGCAGCTTTTGAGGTGCCCTCAGAGGCTCAAGCGCTGTAAGGCCAGAGGGGCTGTTAGATCTTCCCCTGACTCTTGCAGAACACACTGGCCACATTCCCCCTGCACTTCGGCAATTAGCTCCGTCACTGGTGTCTGGCTCACACAGCTCTTGGGAGAGGCAGCCAGTCTTCCTTCAGGGATTTCAAGAGACAGAGATTCCACAGCTGCCCTCGGCAGTGGGTTCTTATGGTTAACCCCATCCCTCCAAGCGTTAACAATGGGGCCTAGTTTCTAATTAGATTGAAAGCGCTTCCAACCCCAGATAGCTCCAAGTCATGAGTCAGCCTCCAATAGTCATGAAAGAGACTTCAAAACCTTGCATTTGGTGAACAATATCAGTGGTGAGAGGTGTTCAACCTGCCAGTTTTGGAGCTGTGAGGTCACACTCGGGCCACATTTCCAGCTTTTCTCCAAACTGGGACTGTCTCTGCGCAGAAGAATAAATGGGCCCAAATCAGACAACAGGAATGGTAACATTCAAAAACAAGTAGGGAACATTTCAGTCTAACCAGACATTCTGTAAAAAACATGCCAGTTCCAGTATGTCAGCAAAAAAACTTCAAAAACAAATTCAAAGTTGAAATTGCAGAACTGGAATTCATATGCAAACTACATACCTTCACAGTGGGTGTAAGCAGAGATCTTGAATGGCTAGGTCATTACAGAGGGTAATTTCCCTCTGTCACCCTTGGCTATGTCTACACTGGAAGTTAGTTCGAATTAAGGAATGGCACTTGCTTAGTTAGAACTAACTTTTTCTAGTTAGAATTAAGTTAATTCAAACTAACTAAAATTAGTTCGAATTAGTTAGTTCGAACTAACTAATTCGAACTAATTTTAGCAAGTGTAGACAGCCAATTCTGAGCTCTCCTTACAGCTTTGGCTTTCCCTCTTACACACTGTTTGAATCAAAACCAAGCTTGTTTACTCTGCAGAGATAGGCTAGCAGTCTATCCCTCTTGCTATTTTATTTTACCTTGTGATCCACCCTTCTCTGAATGTAGATATTTGCAGCTAACATGTCACATTTTCCATTTCATGCATCTGACCAAGTGGGATCATAGCCACAAAAGCTCATGCAATAAATAAATTTCTTAGCCTTTAAAATTGCCACAGAACTCCTTTGTTTTAGTTTTACTCCACAGCCTAAGAAAGCAATGTTTTTAAATGCAAGCTGAGTTCTCTTTTCCCTCATGACTCCAGGAACTGGAGCTTTCAGGAACGGCCCCATTACTGAGAGAAAACGGGAACGTTGTAACTAATGACATTGAAAAACCCTCTCTAAGACCGATCTAAAATCCAGTCTAAGAGCACTGTTTAATGACTGCTGGCATAGGCCTCCCAGGCTTACAGAGGTTGCAGGTGCTGAGACTCGGGCAAGCTCCTGTCTTCAGTGACCCACAACTCCTGTTTCTTGCTCTGCGGATCCCTCGGACATCATTTATGAATAGGATTACAGACACGCAGATCATTGGCAGAACCATATCTCCTGTGTCCCAGCCCACCAGTCTGCACTGCTCTTAAACCAGAACCTCTCCCTGAGAGCTCCCCTGAGTTCTGCCTGCCCTGGGAGCTGCAGACTGTGGGGTAATGGCTCTTCTGGGTTGAGCCAAATTCTGCAGAACGTGGTGGGTGTGTGAAGCTGCCCTGAGTTTAGGGGTCAGGAGTAGTGGCCCCAGTTCCGGCACCGGTGGGAAGACCAGCTGGCAAGGAACCTGCAATGTCATCTGTGTCTTGTGTGAGCTTTCCAAATGTGGGAGCCAACGGTATCAGGGTTGGGCGTGTGTGGTACGGCTATATGTGCGACTGAAATGAGGAAACTGCTTGTCATTTCACTAGCTGACCCTGGTCATGTTGCCTCTCAAATTGGCTTACTCTAGGGAGCCACTGTCCAGAGTCCAGCAGCTCCGGGTGCTGGAGGCCGCACTGTCCAAGTCTGGGATTCCTTTTCTGACCCAGAGTCTTCTGCCCTGTGTTACACTGTTAGCTTCCTCTCCTGCCCCCCTTTGCACAGTAAATCTCCCATGCTCTGTGGCCCAGCTTGGCTTCTCTAAATTGCTACTGTCATTATTCCCCCACTGACACTGAACGCAGAGTCCTCGGTGTGTGTTGCTGCACCAAGGGGCTTGTTCCCTTGGCTGAGTAAATACTGCTTGGTGGCTAATAGTCCCAGGTGCTGCCATTCCAGAGGGCGGGGGGGATCACGCTAGTGGGTCTGAGCCAAGAGCCACAGCCTTCTGTGTCTAGCCAAGCGGTGCAGGAGGGGAACTCGGGGGCTGGGAATGGGCCCCCTCCAGTGCAGCGCTAAATGAGGATGGAAGAGAGTTCGGGGGGGAGGGGATGTGCTCTGTACACTATGCTGAGGTGGATGGAGGGAGGGAAGAAGCAACTTTCTCCCAGTCCTTGCAGATATGGACTATAAACTCTTACCTGTACATTCCCTTCCCTGCCTTGCCTCTCAACCCCACTGTGGCTGTGCAAAGCAGCAGCCTGGCAGGTAGGCCAATTCAGTTTCCAGCTGGACGTGCATCCTCTGCCCCATCCAGAATCCAGGCAACAGAAGCCCCATGACTGCAAGCCTGGCCCTCCACTCTGTGCCAGCTTCTCTTCCTCTGTACGTGGCCCCAAGAGGGCTGTGCCTGCTCTTGGAGACAGGCAGTGATGGGGACATGGCCTCTCTAAGGCCACTCAGAGGGTATGTCTACACTTGTTCAGCTAAGTCAACTTAAAGTCGACCTTGTTAAGTCATCTTAGAATGTCTACACTAGAAACTCACGTCGGCTGCCTGCGTCCAGGCTAGCAGGTGCTAGGTGGACGGAGGAGAGCCGCAGCCTCCCCCGTCGCAGAGGAGCCCCAGCTGCAAGGGAAACATTGCGGCATCAGGGCTCCAGCGGCGGGGGATTCCCTCACGGCCCTGGCCAGGGCTCCAGCAGCAGGGGATTCCCAATCCTCTGTGGCCCTGGCGAGGGCTCCAGCTGCAGAGGAATGGGAGCCCCGGCCGGGGCCGTGGGGGAATTCCCCGCCACTGGAGCCCCAGCCGGGACTGCGGGATTTTCCCCACCGCTGGAGCCCCAGACGGGGCCGTGGGGTTTGCCCCGCTGCTGAAGCCCCGGATGGAGCCATGAGGGAATCCCCCGCCGCTGGAGCCCTGGGGCTGCAGGGGTTCCCCTGCATTTGGGGCTCCTCTGCCGCCCCCATCTGGGACTCTCCCTTGTCTCCAGCCCATCCCCGGCGTGGAGGCCAGTTAGGTTGACTTAGGGCATTAGGTCGACCTAGGGCGTTCACACCAGCTTTAGATCGACTTAAGCCTTAAGTCGACCTAAAGAGGTGAAGTTATTAAGTCGACTTAATGAAAGCCAGATGTGGACACAGCATTCTGTAAGTCAACTTAAGCATCCTTAAGTTAACCTAAGTTGCTAGTGTAGACATACCCAGGGAGCCAGTGTCTGATTCATGTCCAAATCCCTCTGTGCTCCCATGAATGGCCTAGGGCCCCTTCCTTCACTCAGCCCTGGCCCCTCACCTTCCCTGGGAACCTGCAGTGTGTGGCACACACATCGCATCCTTCCACCCCCACATGCACAAATGGGCTTGGCTGCATGTGGCCTGCCCTGTAGCCAATATTGGACACTTGTCTGTGAAATCAGGTGTCCCCTAGGACTGTCTTGCAGAGGCCTGGCCACTATTGCCTATTGTTATATCTCAGCCCCTCCTGGCCTGCTCAGCTCTGCAGGGGGCCTTACAGACTAGACCAGGGTCTCACAGCTTGGATAAGCCTTCCTGCTCACAGTGTGAGGTGTTCTGGCCCCATTGCCGCTCAGCACTGCCAGGACAGGACCCACCTGGCACCTCTAAAGCAAGGCCAGGTTCAAGGACTGACGGGAAGCCCTGCATCCTCTTTCCTCCCTGTCTATACCCACCATGACTGTCGCCCTCTGTATTTGGATTCCCAAAGGAGGTTTGGTGTCACTACTCAGGCTTGGTGGTGCATGTGCCAGGGTGTCCACCCGACCTCTCCGGCTGCGGTCCTGGCCCTGACCCTGATCTTGGCCTTGACCCTGCTCCCAGCCCCATTCATGTTCCCGGCCCTGTCCCCACTCCCAGCCTCAGCTTGGCTCCCGTAGTGTGTAGGGGGCGTGAACCAAAAAAGTTTGGGGCCCACTGCTCTAGAGGGAAAGGGAGTTGGCTGGGGTGAGAGGAGCTCCAGGGGAGCCAAAGGCAGTCTGGGAGGAGGCCGAGAGGGGTGAAGTAGCTATGGAGAGAGGAGGATGCTGTGGTGGCAAACCCAGAGATAGACCAGGAGGTATATAGTTGGGTAGGAAGAAGCCCAGGGAAATAGCACCAGTGATTGAGACTGAGCAGCCCTGTATTGCTCATCCTAGGATCCCGGACTGGACCCTGGAGTAACAGGCCCAGGTTCCTGGCCAGCCACAGACAAGGGACCCAGGACCTAGAATTGGATCAGAAAACTGCCTGCGATGGCATCCAGCCAGCCGGGCTGGTGGGACTGTACAGTGACTTGGCCAAGAGAGGGTCACAGTGGGAGTAACTGACAGCAGGATGTGCCCAACAGGGCAAGGGCTAATTCCCAGAGCTAGACCCTGCTGGGAACGTAGGGTGTGTTACTGCAGGTTCTAGCCTGAGGGCCCCAGGACTAGCACTCCAGGACCGGCATGTATCGTTGGGGTGGGAATTGGTTCCCCACGTGTCCCTGTGGTTACTGAGCCCAGCTGCAAAGTGTGAAGAGCCCAGGGACTGACCGAGTGCGAGTGCTAGTGTATCTGGTGGAACTGGCCACAGAGCTCTCCTGGCCTTCCCCACATGGGGCAAATATGCCCAGAGGCAGCTGTCAGATGAGCCTAGGCCCACAAGGTGCCATGTCTTCACCATAGCCCGCTGCTTTGCTGGGGTTGCATGGCCCTACAAGCCCTCTTGAAAGCCATCAGCAGAAGTGGGTAAGAGTGCCATGTCTGCCCAGCTCTGTGTATGGGCTCTACCCCTACCCCAATAGCAGCCGTTCAGTGCCCTACTCTAAAGGTGGAGGGAGGGAGCTGGGAGCCTGGGGCAGCTGCCTGATTCAAGGGAGACTGGGCCTCTTAACTGTGGAAAGTGGGCACTCCCCGCAGGACTCCCAGCCCCCACCATTCAGAGTGGGGCGCTGAACAGCTGCTCTTGTGGCACAACTCAGGTCAGAGGCAGCCGGAGTCCCTGGAAGGGCACGGGAGCAATGTGAGACAGAGGACAGGCTTGTGGTTAGCATGCTAGACAGTGTGAAAATCCCTGCTCTGCCACCCACCTTCCTGTGTGCCCAGGGCAAGTCATGGCTCTTGCAGTGCCTCAGTTTCCTCATCTGTTCAGTGGGGTTAATAGCTCTGTGCACAGGGCTGTGGGGAGGATGAAAGCTGTTACGTGCTTTCAGTCTGGGACAGGGGGCCTGAGAGCTGGATACGCACACTTTGGATTGCACCAGGAGCCAGCGCAGCGTGCAGTGCAAAGGCTCCGTGCATTCCTGACACCTCTGTCTCTGACAGCGAACCCACCCTTGTGTGCGGCTACAGGGAGCAGGCTGCATTTTGACCACTTTGTTGCCAAGCTTGTGGAGGGCCAAGCTGATCAATGAAGCCACTGGTGCTGTGATGCGCGCAGACCCAGGACACCACCCACACGGCCTGGCTGGTGGGAGCAGGGGACTGTCTGCCAGGTGGAAAGCTGCCCAGAGTGTCATCTCCCACCACATGCTGAAGGCTCTAGGTACTGAGGGCTGTCGTGGGAGCCTGGCAGTCACTGCCAGCAGTCCTTAGATGATAGCACCTGCTCATTCAACTTAAAGGGCAAGAAACAGTGCAGCAGCAGCATGGTGCAGGCAGCCAGCGGTGGTGCGGCCATGGCCCCAGGGTCAGAGTGGGAGGGGGTGCTCTGTTTCACTGTCAACAGGCAAATGCCACCGGCGTCTTGGCACCACAGTGCTGTTGTCTGGCTGCCCAGCGCCTTGGCTAAGGGACAAGAGAAAGGGGCTGTGCTGGAGAGAAGCAGCTTTCCAGCCTGCTAGGCTGGGCTGAGCTGTGGGCAGGGAGAGCTGGGAAGAGTGGCAGGTGGGCAACAGTAAGACCCGGGAGAGGTCTGACCATGAGCACTGCCAGGGAACTGTTCATGCTCCAGGCACGGTACCAGCCTGCAGTGAAGAGCTGCCTGGCTCCTTCATTTCCTCGCAAGCAGGCCAGGCTAGCACTGTTCCCTTTTGCAATCAGGAAGAACAAAAAATGGGCTTCCCAGGCCACTGCTGCCTTTGGCCTGTTGCAGGCCACTCGCCTGCGGTCCGTACAGAAATCTTGCCCCTCTGCAGTTCTTTGATGGGGCCACACTCTTTCACAAGCCCAGCTTTGTGCCCACCGCGGCTTGGTTCTGAAAGAATGCCCCAGCTGCCTCTGCATCATCAACACAGGGTACCTGCATCTCTTCCCACCTTCCTTGTGTGACACTCGGTGGCTCCTGAGGGGCCTGGGCAGCCTTTTGGGGTGCCTGGCTGGCTCCACCCAAGTCCATGGAGATTCAGGCTGTCTGCAGCTCTCTGGAAGAACTGTGAATTGGTGTCAGCTTTATAAACTTTATTAAACCATTGAGCAACTGCAAGCAGAGCAGGCAGCCATGCCCCCAGAGCTAAGGCCTGTTCATGTCACTTGGCATCTCTGGCAACTTACTACATCTAGCGACTGGACTGGACTGGACTGAAATCCCCAGCCAGCAAAATCAGCAGGTTAATGTGACCAGCCGCGTGGACCCAGGGAAGGGCTCTAAGGAGCTGGCTGTGCGCAGTTCTAAACACTATCTGACGTACTGTATCTACAGCACTTCCCTGGCCTGGCAAACATGAGTGTTTCTCTTCACTCGCCCTGGGATGCAGGGCAGGGCTGTTACCCCACTGAAGAGGTGGACACACCGGCTACACTGCACATTTTTGATAGAACAAGACTGCAAGAAAAGGCTCTTGGCTGACTGACAGGCTCAGGTTGTAGAGGCTGAGGCTGGAGCCTGGGCTCTGGGACTTCTCCCCACACAGAGTATTTGGCCTGTAGTGTGGACACACCTGGAGTGACTCGTCTCCCAGGCACAGGATATCTGTTACACTACAGCATGCAGTCCCAGTCTCCCTAGCCACGTTACTAGCCAATCAAATCCGTAGCCTGGAGCTAGTGAAACATTTGAATAGTGAAACTAAGTAATTATCTCCGAGCCAATCGCAAAGCTCCCATCATTGATTTCCGTCTCTGCATGGTGGTATTCCTTCCCTCCCTCCGCCACCAGTGATATCACCAGACAGGCCTGCAAAGAATACACTACTAAGCGCACCTTTGGCAGCTTTTGTTTGCCAGGTTACAGCTGATGCTTTAAGTGTCTCAAGGCCGTCACACCCAGAGTGCAGCGCACCCAGGCACATCTCCCTGGCACCCTTGGGAACTCTCTGGTTCCTTTGCTGTACGGACTCCCGGGCTCTCACTCACCTGTGCATGGCCTAAGCGCCACTGTCACACTCTGAAAGGAGAGAATAAAAGGGCTGGAGCCTCTCCCAGCTGACAGAACCAAAAGGGAAAAATCAGATACTTACAGTACTATGGGGTGCGGGAATGTGCCAGCCCTCACAGCCATCTCAGAGCTTCCAAGGCCAGCCAGGAAGGGAGATCAGCCAGTCTGACCCCATCTAGCACAAGTAAGAGCACGGCCCCAACAGGGCTTGTGTGGGGCTTGCCCGGTAGAGCAGCTGTAACGGCAGTCAGGGAGCCAGAGCACAAGGAGCAGGGACTCCGCTAACAGGCGCCTTCGGAGTCAGGCAGACGGTTGAGGTTGGTACAGCCTGGCAGTTGGAGGAGCGACTTTCTTCCCAGTGGTGGTGAGGATCAGGGCTATGCAACCTCCATCTTCCCTCAGGGGCTCATTGCCCCACAGGATGCAGCTTCTAACCTCTACCTGGATTGTTCTCATTTGTGAGCTTCCCCTTGTAGGGGAGGGCAGACCAGGTAATATCTCTGGCCAGGCTTTCTGACTGGGCTAGACGGAATGCTCCTGAGGCTCTGGGCTGAGGAGACAACTGGAGTTTCTCTACCGTTGGTTCATGAGCAGCAGGAAAATGCTTATTGAGCTGAGCTGGGTGTAGGCCCTGCCTGTGGCGGGCTGTGTGAGTGCAGCACCTGCCAGGCATTTGTGGCCGGTCACAGCATCATAGAGTGAGAGGGAGCCCAGTCTGGTCAGACAGGCTCAGCTCCCAGGGGGAACTCAGGGGTTCTGTGCAATGTTCCCTCAATCATCCCCAGCTGATGAAGCAGCTGAACAAGTTATGGTAGTCAGAGTGGCAATTTGTGAGGCATGTTGCTGCGTGGGCAACAGTTTTTTGGTGCCGAAAGCATCAGCATGCTTAAGTACCTCAATTCAAAAGAAATGCATAGATGTGTTTTCATTGGAACTTTAATAACAATATTAAAATGTAAAAACATTAAACTGAATACTGTCATTTTATTAATTTACTAAACAAATGTGAGATGATGAGACACTTGCTGCCGTGCCTATCTAGCCTCTAACATCTACACCTCACAGTTTTTGTCACCTGATCCAACCTGCTGTGGCGGAGCGTAGCTGCTGGCAGTGCAGCCGGATCAGGCCCAGGCCCAGGCCCAGGTCCAGATCGGGCCCAAGGCTGGTGGAGGGTGTTGAGGGGAGAGGGGGCCAAGCCCACTAGCAGCAGCGGGATGGCCAGAGCCAGCCTGGGGCTGGTGGCAAGGTCATGGGTGATGGGATGGTGCTGAGACGGGAGCCATGCCACTCACCTGGGCCCCACAGGGGAGCGCGGTAGGTTAGGAGGCCAGAGGGTGGCTGGTCACTCAGCACCTGGGGACAGGAGAGTGTGCAGGCCTTTGGGGTAGCTTAAAGGGGACATTGATTCTGTGTCCCATCAGAATGCTGCATGGTAATTCCCAGCTGAAACCGGAACTCGGGTACCCAGTGGCAGACACCCAGCACTGCTTGCTGTCCCTTCTGTAACACATGTGATCCTCTGTTTTTCAGGCCCTTGAATGTCACTTTAGTCTTCCAGGCCAAGAGCCAGCGGTTCCATCGGATAGGCTTAGCCATGCCCCTTTTCAGCACGGTGGCGACCCTGAGGGCATTGGTGGCTGAAGAAGGCAAAATCCGACCCGATGAGGTGAGTCAGGGCCAGATCCTCCCTCCAGCTAACCAAGCCCGGAGCAGCCAGGTGGCCAGTTACCCCCCTGCAGAGTGTACTTCCTGGCAGTACTCGGGATGCCCCTCCCAGCCAGGACAGGAAGGGGCCCACCTGTAACTCAGTCAATCTGGTGCAGGGACACACTGCATCATGCCATGAACACAAGAGGGCATCGCAGCACCAGTGGTGGAAGCCCCTCAGTTCCTGTTGACAGGACGGCTGTGTTACTGCCTGTCAGCAAGCCTAGCTACTGAATGTAGCTGCTCACGCTTTTAGCTCTGGAGACCCCCCATGTGCGTGTCCGTGGAGCTTCTCTGTCTTGAGCTACTCTGTAGAGCACCAGGAGTCTCTTAGTTGCTCTGTGAACTCAAAACTCTCCAGATTTGGGCCAGACTCTGGCCACTCTAGCGTTTCTCATTGGCACCTTTCTGACCTCCATGCTTTGGGAGGGAAGATGGCTCGCTGACCATTCCCCTTGCTGCAGGTGATCCTGGCAGAGGTGTATCCCAGTGGGTTCCAGCGTTCCTTCCACGACAAGGAGGATATAAACACCATCACAGAGGGAGACAGCATCTATGCCTTCCAGGTCCCGCAGCCCTTCAGCAGAGGCAGCTCATCCCGGCTCTCAGGTAGAGGACTACAGCCAGCTTCGTTCATTGCAGGCTGGTGGGGACATGTACATGGAACAAAGCCTGTTCTGCCAATCTCCTCTCACAGCCACTCTTCTGATCTTTGACAGTGGGGACTGACAGCGAGTGTCCGAGTCGCTCTCTGTGTGTATGAAACAGCTGTTGCCCTGCAGTTTTAATGAACAGAAACTGAAATGGGATTTACTCTGCTCATCCTGGGACTGAGTCCCCAGAGACACCAACAAAATCCTTCACAGCTCCTGGGCATACCCAGGAAACAAATTACATATGGCTGAGGGAGTGGCAGGTCCTGAGTCTGATGTCCTGTTAACAACAGATGAGCCCATTTAAAGGCATTTGGCCCTTTAGATTTAAAATTGCATGAAACGGAACCCATCCTAATCCAGTGGGACCAGTTGCTGTGTGGATCTCTCAATATGCAGGAGACATGGGGAAAAAGGAGCATTTATGGCTCTTTGCTTGAACTTGGGGGAGCTGGGGTCAATTCTAGTTCTGTCATGGCCTCCTTGTGGGAGTCATTTCATTTGCTGCACCCCAGCTCCGCCTCTGAAAAAGGGGATAACGATGCTCAATTCTTAGGAGGAAGGACCTAGTGCAGCCAGGGCATGGGTGGGTTGGATTCCGTTTTGGAGCTGTGTGTATGCAGGCAGGCCTGCCCCCCCGCCCCCACCCCCCCGGCTCTGCAGAGAAGTGTTCTAGGAGCCATCAGTGGCATAGCCAGGCTCTTTTGTGCCCAGGTGCCAAATCTAATTTGTCGCCCCCCCATACCTTGTGCCCTCCTCCCCCGCCCTGTGCAGCCCCCCAGGGGGACTTCTAGGGGCCAGGCCCGCAGGCCCCCCTGCCAGGGGGCACCGGGACAGCCCCACACCAGGGTCAGATCAGAGGGGCCCCAGCCCAGGCTGACCAGTTTTGGGGAGCTACCCAGAACCCCACCCCAGGACGTGGGCCAGACTGGTGGTGGGTGGACACGGCCCCTGGTGCTGGGGGGGGGGAGCATTCAGCAGTGGGGTGTGGGGGGGCAGGGCCAGAGGCTGCCCGCCCTCTACCACTCCACGGCATTCTAGCCACCCTGTCCCACCCCGGGCCAGCTGCTGGACCAACCCAGAGGGTGTGGTGGGCTGGTGGGAGGCTGCCACTCTGCAGGGCATGTGACAGGGAGGCCTCTAACACCCCCATGCCAGCCAGCCCCACCCCCAGAGAGCAGCAGCCATACACCGACCCGACCCACCACCTGGGGCAGTCCAACAGCTGGCCAGGGTGGCCAGAATGCCACAAAGCAGACAAAGGCAGGGAAGACTGCTCCTGGTAGGGCGAAAGAAAGTCCCTGGCACCCACTGGGGCCCGCCAGGCTTGCAGTATCACCATGCTGGTGGCTAGGCCCACATGTGGCTGCAGAGGGTCACTGACATGCTTTCCCTGGGCAGGGCTATGGCCAGTGTAGATGGGGTACAACCCCTAAGGGAGTTAGGGGCCTTCAGCTCTTGAAATTCAGTGAGAGTTGGGCACTGCCACCTGCTTGGCTCCAGTGGGAAGGCCTGCTGAGAGCTCTGTTTAACAGGAGAGCTGACGCAAGGACGACGACTGACTAACCCTGCCCTGGAAGGGACAGACGAGGGGGAAGCTCCTGCGGGCCGGAGTCCAAGCAATCTGGCCTGAGGGCTCTGCACTAGCAGGTCAGACACTGAACCTGGATGTCCACAGGCCTGTGCCCTGCTGGGCTCAGAACCATGCTCTAAAGGTGCTTTCCTTGGAGACAAAACCCATGTGGAACCCTCACAATGGACTCCTCTTTTCTGGCTGGCCTGGTGAAGGCAGTGGTCCTGAGTGGAGGTGCCTGGCTGCACTGGAGTGCATGGGGGTGGGAGAAGAACTGGAGCAGCTAAGGGGCTTGTCCAGACTGCCAGGGATAGGGAGCTGTAGAAGCCTCTTTAATGCTGCTCCAGAAGAGGTGCTGCCCCCAGGGGTCATATGAGGTGAACCTGCCTGTTTGCTGAGACTCTGTTTGGAGCATCTGTGCCTCCTCACCTGCTCACGGGCAGAGGAGACACCCAAAGGCTTCAATTCCTGCCTCAGGGATGCTCGGCTCGTGCAGCTCTGCTGGCAGGAAAGGGAGAGCCTGGGTCCCAGGGGCTGTGGGGGGGAGACCCTGGCATCTGGCTTGGTCGGTGGTTTGGCCCCTCCGTTCGATGTAGTGCAGCAGGGACAGTGGAAAGTGCAGCACAAATTTTCAAACCGGAGAACGATTCATTCCAAATGCGCTGGATGGTCGGCTCAGCCCTTGTGGGATTTGCTCCCCTTGGTTAGGACATGCTGAGGGTGTGGCCACAGGTGGCAAACTGTGTGGAGGCCTGTGTGTAGGGGATGCTTGGAGATACCCCTAGGCATGTGGGGAAAGGAAATTCTGAGACCATCTTGGTCCCCTGACTCATGTCTGCAGGCAGAGACTCCTGGCCTGTCAGCCGGAGGAAGGTTTGGGACATGGTGAACTGCGAACTGCAGTTGGCCCCACACCTCCCCAAAGAGAGACCCCTAGCTCAGACAGCACAGAGGGATTGGGGTGAAGGCATCTTGCAAAGCTGTCGTTCCTTAGCTCCCATGTGGCAGCCTGCCCCCTGGCTCTGCCCACATACCCACTGCTCCTGGGGGTTGCAGTCATTAATTACCTCAGGGGCTCTCAGTTCGAGTGGAGCCAGCTGGAGATGCCCAGCTGGGCATGGCACAGGGATTGCTGCCAGGTTTCCCCTCCCTTTCATCCCAGGCCAGCGATGGGCAGATGAGCCTTCGGGTGGTCAGGCCACTGCCAGGAGAAACGGCCAAGGCAGGTTCTAGGAGGCTGAGACCATCTGTTTCTTTGACAGGATCTTACCTAGGCTTGCAACTGAGTTGAAGGCTGTGGCCATCCATCATGCTGGCTGCACTCCCTCCAAGGCACGCGTGACTTAGCCAGCCTAGAAAATAGCTGTAGGAAGAGGGGCTTTCATCACTTTGACTGTTATTAAGATCTGTAACCTGGCCATCGCAGCATGAGGCGTCTGGAAAATTTCCTTCACTCCCGCAGCCCAAACCTTCCATTTCTCAGCCAGCCACGTTCCACACCGCAGGCAGCAACTGTCTGGAAGTGAGGGGCCAGCTATGGAAGGGCAGCCAGGGGGCACGTTCCTGGCAGCTGGGGATCAAGGCACAGAGCAGCTAGCGATAGGAGATGTTTGGACAGGACCAAGCCTGCCCATGAACCAAGCTGGTGCAGCCAGGCACACAATGATAACCCTTAAAGAGTCAGCCCCCGTCACAGATCTCCTACCCTGCCTCTGCTCTTTCCGCCCATGGGAGCTGTACCAGGCTCATTTCTTGCTATCATGATGCCCTCCACTAGGCCTGCAGGAACCTCCAACCTTCCTCTTCCCCCCAGGGTCCAGACCTCCCAGGTCTGCTTCCCCCCAGGGATCCTGCACTGTACCCCTGGCATCTCTCTGCTGAGCTGCAAGCTAAGGCAGGGCAGGCTGGATCTGGAGTTCACAGAAAGGTTGTTTGTTGGGGTTGTGCCTGGCAGCCCAAGTCACGGTCCAGGACACAGTGGCACTAGAAGCTGTACACACACAGAACCCAGCAACAGCCCCATTTCAAGGAGCTGGTCAGTCACACAGGCCTGGCTCTGTTGATCATTTCTCCCTGAGAACAAGAGTGGCTTTCCTGCCTTAGACACAGGGGCAGGCATAGGAGGGAGAGACGAGATGGGGGAATTATGGCAGGTGCCAGCTGGTTGGTCAGTCACAGATGGAGGCTTTGGCTGGCAGGTCAGCCACAACAGCTGTTTCTCTGGACCTCACCTGCTTGGTCAGGGGCATCCTCTGGGTGGTGGGGGCAAGTCCCTCTCCTTCTCCAGTCCTTCTCCCGCCAGGTGCTGGTGCTGTGCCATGCTGCCAATTCCATGGTCTGCTCAGAGCGAGGCAGAGCCGGAGGAAGCCCCGGGGCAGAGAAGAGGCCATGAGGCAGGACAAGTCACTTCTCTAGCTCCAAGGCCTCCTTTGGAGTTCGTTAGCCCCACCTTCCTCTGCTCCCTGTGGCTTCTGCCCATCAACTTCTTGCCACATACTGTAGTCCAGGGCTTGCTCATCCCTTGGCCTTCCAGGGATATAGACTCATAGACTTTAAGGTCAGAAGGGACCAGTACGATCATCTAGTCTGACCTCCTGCAAAATGCAGGCCTCTAGACCTCACCCACCCACTCCTGCAATAGGCCACCAACCTATGACTGAGTTATTTACCTCCTTAAATCATGATTTAAGGACTTTAAGATACAGAGAATTCACCGGTAGTTGAACCATGTCCTGTGCTACAGAGGAAGGCGAAAAACCCCCAGAGCCCAGGCCAATCAGCCCTGGGGGAAAATTCCTTCCCGACCCCAAATATGGCGATCAGTTAAACCCTGAGCACGTGGGCAAGTCTCAACAGCCAGTTACCCAAGGAACAATTCTCTGTAATAACTCAGAACCCACCCCATGTACTCTCCCCTCTTAGGCTATTTGTAAATCCACCACACGTAGTCAAATATGAGTCAATTTCCAAAATAGGGTAATCATACCATCCCCTCCATAAATTTATCAAGCTCAGATTTGAAAGCAGTTATGGTTTTTGCCCCCACAACTCCCCTTGGAAGGTTATTCCAGAACTTTACACCTCTAATGGTTAAAAACCTGCATCTAATTTCAAGCCTAAATTTCTTGATGGACAGTTTATAACCATTTGTTCTGGTGTCCACATTGGCGCTGTACTCAAATAATTCCTCTCCCTCCCTGATGTTAATCCCTCTGATGTATTTATAGAGAGCAATCATATCCCCCCTCAGCCTTCTTTTGCTTAAGCTAAACAAGCCAAGTTTCTTGAGTCTGCACTCATAAGGCAGGTTTTCCACTCCACAGACCATCCTTGTAGCTCTTTTCTGCACCTGTTCCAATTTGAATTCATCCTTTTTAAACATGGGGGACCAGAACTGCACACAGTATTCCAGATGGGGTCTCACCAGTGCCTTGTACAGTGGCATTAACACCTCCCTGTCTCTACTTGAAATACCTCTCCTGATACATCCTAGAACCACATTAGCTTTTTTCACGGCCACATCACATTGGCAGCTCATAGTCATTCTATGGTCAACCATTACTCCCAGATCCTTCTCCTCCTCAATCCGTTCCAACTGATGCGTCCCCATCTTATAGGAAAAATGCTTGTTGTTTGTCCTTAAATGCATGACCTTGCACTTCCCATTATTAGATTTCATCCTGTTCCTGATACTCCAGTTTACAAGATCTTTCTGTATGGTATCCCGATCCTTCTCCGTATCGGCAATATCTCCCAACTTGGTGTCATCCGCAAACTTTATTAGCACATTCCCGCTTTTTGTGCCAAGGTCAGCAACAAAAAGGTTGAACTAGATCGGTCCCAAGACAGATCCCTGAGAGACTCCACTGGTAACCTCCCTCCAGCTTGACAGTTCACCCTTCAGTATGACCTGCTGTAGTCTCCCTTTTAACCAGTTCTTTATCCACCTTACTATATTCATATTAATCCCCATCTTCTGTAACTTAACTAATAACTCCCTATGTGGAGCTGTATCAAATGCCTTGCTGAAATCTAAGTAAATTAGGTCCACCGCATTCCCTTTATCTAAAAAATCTGTTATCCTTTCAAAAAAGGAGATCAAGTTGGTCTGGTTGATATGAGTGCAGCCTGCAGTGCTCACTCTCACAGTGCCCCACTTGCCCCTGGGCCTTCACCCTGTTGGGTTTCCTCAGACCCTGGCTCTGCTTCAGCTGCAGCCTATCACGCTAACGGTCCCATCAAACCTGCTCAGGCCTGGTGGGTATGGATGCCCTTTCACACAACAGGCTTTCTGCTACAGCTGTGGGGACTGGACCAGTTCTGAAGCTTTTCTCCCAGGAGGTCTCCTTTTACGGGCCCCAAATTGGCAGTGTGTGGAATAATCTATCCTCACCTTACAGCAGGCACCATGGAGGGGCCTGGACCCTTTCCTTGGGTTCCCACCCTCTGCTCTCCTTGTGTACCACGGGTACCCAGCCCATAAAGATTTAATATCCAGTAGTTATCTGTCAGGCCATGACACTGAGAGCTGGGACCTGGCCGCTGTGCGATCCTGGTATTCCCCAGCCCAGCTGCCAGCGAGCAGCCTCTGCAAGGCACCTTAGCCCTGGGATCAGGCACCAGAGAACCAGCCGGCTCTGGGCAAGCCTGAAACATTGTTCTGGGCACTACTAGATGGGTCAGATCCTCTTCCAGACAAGTCTGATTTACGCTCTGGTGCAAAGGCAGGCTGTCCTGAGGGCATCTGGATGATGGAGGAGAACGGGGGAACACTGGAGTTTGTGTTGCCAGGTGATTAGGAAGGACAAGTGGGTCAGTGATGGCTAGAGAAACCTGAGCACGTGCTCTACCATTTACCTGAAACAGCTCTGCCAATGCTCCCCACTCCTGACCTGCAGCCTTCCTGCTATTCCAGCTCTGGGCTCCTTGTGCCCCCAGATTCTGACCCACAGGCCCCACTTCTAACTACCTTCCTGCACAGCCAGTACCTTCCAGTGCTGCAGAGAATTCTCTGGCAGCCCAGAGCCTGTCACATTGTCACCCCTTCAGCAATGAGTCTGTGTCCCCAGGGGCCTGCCCCATGGAAGTGGGGCTGCCCAGGCCCATCCTGGGGCCTCCCGGGTTCTGCTTTGGGCTGGTGTGCTCTGGCAATTCCATGGCAGGACAATCCCCACAAAGGTCCTGGCTGAAGCTATCAGGTTCATTTCCCTTGAGGGCTGGATTCCCCTAGCCAAGTGCAGGGAGGACTTGTAATTGACTGGGCTGGCCTGGTGCCCCAGGCCCTCAGATAAGCTCACTACAGTTGTTTTGGTTGGGGAAGGTGCTCCTGCAGCAGTTTTGCAGGTAGGAGAGGCCTTTGATAAGCATAGACCCCCTGCCTTGCCACTCCTTGGGCAGAATCATCACCCTGTGTGTGCCCCTCAGTGCAGCTGCCGCCAGGGACGTCCCTTGGGGGGAAGTGAGGCCCAGGGCCAATTGGCCCAAGTGGGGCTCCCACCCCCCATGCTTGCATGCTCTGCCCCCCCAGGGATCCCAGTTGTTCCCTGGGGACCTGGAGCCACCCCCAGGGACCCCAGTTGCCCCCTTGGGACTGGGAGCCGGCCCCAGCCGGGACTACAAGGCCGCCCGCCAGCAGGAGCCGGGCCAGCACTAGGCCCAGCCACCTGCGCAGCTGTGGGCAGCAGCCAGCCGCAGGAGCCGTAGCAGGTGGGCTGGCCCAGCTGGGCTCAGCTCTCCCACTCCACTCTGGGAGTGGGCCTAGAGGCCAGGCTCCACCTTTGGCAGGAAGCCGGGGGGAGTGAGTGGGCTGCCTGCAGGGCATAGTGGGCAGGGGGGCAGCACTGCAGAGCCCTCAAAACCATGGGGCTTGAGGCAATTGCCCCACTTCCCCCCCCCAAGGACAGCCCTGGCTGCCACGCAGCTGGGATGGGGCTGGGCCTGATCTTTAGAAGCGAGCTGCTGATGGCTCCTGTTCTCCCTGACATCGGAGGGAGCCAGTTCCACATTCTAGCGCACATGTCTAGCCTGGAAAGTAACAGCTGTGCACATCTGGAGAGGGGCTCTGCAGTGCACATCTAGTGTGGCTGCTTCCCCCATCAGCATGCAGTGGCACTTTGTGTGTGGCACGTGGCTGGCTGGGGCCATGTAGCTGGAATGGAGCAGTGCAGGGTTGTGACAGGCTGCTCCCAAAATCTGGTCTGCCACCATGATCCCCAGTCTCCACTCCTGAACCCTGACGTACCCCACTTTGCCAGGTGACCATTCACTCCTGAATCAGTCCACATCAGCCCTCTGAATGTAATTGGTCCCAGGCAGTGGATTTGCACCCTCTGGCCACTCAGGAAACGGTCCCCAAGCGAGCACTCCGAGCCCCCAGATGCCACACCAGGAACTCCTGTCCTACAATGTGGGTCCCTTCCTCCATCAGTGTAGACTCATGTCTGTCCATTTATCACAGAAATGGATAGGGCCAGCCTCAAGCATTCACACACATAGCTTTAGCTAAAACAAATACTAGTTTATTGATTAGGGTATGATTCTAAGTGAGCATATAGCAAATAAAGCACATTCATAATAAGGGAGTCAGGAGTTACCACAAGTAAATAAAAGATATTAAATGCATGCAACACTATTCCAAGATTACTCTTTAGTCTATCCTCATTCTTACCCACAAGACTGACTGTCGGTGGTGTTCAGCCAGCTAGGACCACCTCGGCACATGGATAGGCCCAGAATCTTGCAGTTGCTTCTAACAGTGTTTCTCTGGCAGAAGCCAAAAAGCTTTTCCTTCGTTCAAAGTGTCTGCATTTCCTTTCAATCTCCATTGGCTCTCTGTGCTGCTGTGTGGTTCTCTGTCCCACCTGAGGTATGCAGCTAAATTTTCATTGCCTTTGTCATGTACCTCTCCAGCCTCAGAGAGGTAATCCTGAGGGTCTGAGCTATGTAGCATGCTTCACATCTGTACACATACATGTTGCTGCAGGAAACATCATAACCAGGGATTAACATAAGTGGTACTCAGGTCCTCATGAGCACCTAACCTTTCAAAAAGTGTACTGAAAACCACCCAAAGGCTCACATGTGTACCTGCATAGCTTGCACAGCCCCAGGCTCACCCATGCTACCCCACTGCCTACCTGACAGGACGTTCCCTTCTCCTGCTCTGTGCCACGTGCCTCAGCTACATGCTGCAGAGGAGGAGACTTGAAAGAGCCAGTGCACCTGCATTACTGGCTCAGGACTTGGGGCACTGGCTTGGATGTTCTGGGTTTATGCCACCTATGCTCAGCACCAGCGATGCCCCTGGAGGCCTATCTATGTTCGAGGCTGAGGAAAGTATTTAATACCCAACCCTGAACCACTGTAAGAGACACTAAGTGACGACCAGGTGGCAGGGGGTGGTGAGGCTGCCCTGTCCCAGCCAGAGCCAGGCTTCAAGGCTGCAGCAGGGGACCAACAGCTGCTGCACACTGGATAACTGCAGGGGAAGGGAAATGCTGGGGAAAAGGGGGGAATTTGCACCCCTTCACATTCCCCACCCCCCACAGGTACAGACCACCCCTCTCCAGGCCAGAACTGGTGTGAGAAGGCACAAATTTGACAGGGGGGGGGGCCTGATTCTAGGCAGTCTGGCTGTGTCCCAGGAGCTGGCCCCTGTTCAGGGATTCAGGGCCCCGTCTTCACAAGATGGGTTATCTTACGGAGAGTGAGCCCATCTCCTCCAAGCAGCAGCGGAAGAGGCAGTTGTTTGGTTGGTCTCCCAGCTGCCCAGGGAAGGAGGAGTGGAGGGGCAGTAGATGGCAGGGTAGAGGCTGGCTGAGGTCTTTAGCTGGCTGGAAGCACAGCCCAGCTCCAAGGGGGAGCTAGGGATTCATGGGGAGGCTACTGACTGGTGCTTGCTCAGGGCAAAAGGACAGGATGGATTGGACAGGCTTACAGGAGGTTCCTTGTCTCCTGTGATAGGCTTTAATATAGGAGCTGCAGAGGGGCATGCTGGGCTCAGTGCCAATGAACACGCAGCAGCAGGGAGCTGAGGCTCGATATCTACAGGGCCATGAGGGGAGCAATTCCCAGACCCTGCTCATCTGAATCTATTGGCAGACAGGGCATGTGAATCTGTCAGGACCCAGCCTGGGCTGAAACATGCCCGGGGGCTCAGCTTTTGGGCCTCCTCAGAAAGAGAGCAGTGCAGCATGCCCCAATCCCAGGCTGGGCCCAGTCAGCCTAGCTCTCCTGGGCATAGACCTGCTCTCCACACACCATTCCCTCTCTCTGGTGCAGCTGCACTAACAGACACTTGGTGCATTGCCTGCCCTGCAGGTCCCTGGCATAGCATCTAAAACAGCTGCTCCTGCAGAAGCAAGTACGACCCTGCTAGGTCTGGTATGGCTAGTCAGCACCTAGCTCCTGTACTGTGCTGCTCTGTTCCATGGCAGGGCACTACTAAAGAGCTGCTGTGCTCCATCCCAGAGGTGGCTGCCTTTCTGCAGGCTGAGAGTGGGGAAGGTGTGGCAGGAGTCTGCAGAGAGTGCCTGGGAAGTGGAGCTCCTTTCTCCAGCCCCAGCCCAAATGCACCCTGCTGCTATGTCCCCAACCCCACATTCTCCTTCTAGGCCAGGCAAGGAGAGAAAGGCCACACTGCAGCTGCAGGGACCCCTTTCCCTGCTGGCATCAGTACAGCAAGATATTCCTAGATTTGACCACTTCCCTCCCTCCCTTCCATTCATGATGACTGGCCAGGCCTGCACTTCCCTGCATTGCTCGGCTTTGGCTTTTCTTGCTACCCTTTGTGGCAGAGCAAGACCTAGTCTGCCACTGCAGGTCCTGCACTTCTGTTATGCAGAATGTTATAAGCTAGTTTCTTCACCCCATATCCCTAAGATGGGGGCAACAGGGGGGTAGTCCCATCCTCTCCCCTAGACCCCAATCCAGGGACCCTATGAATAGCAGTCTCCAACAACTGAGCGCAGGAGAGCTACTTCCTTCCGTGGGTCACCAGTCCTGGGCCCCACTGCTTTCAGTCTGCTCCTTTGGGGAGGGTTTTTCATGGTCTCCCCACCAGGGGTCTTTCAGTCTCTGCAGTCCCCTTTGTTCAGGTGACATTGCCCATCCCAACTCCCTTACTCAGTTCCTTGGTGGCATGATCCTCCTTCTGGCCACAGTGCCTAAAAGCCCTTGGCCCTGCCTGAGTGGGGCTTCTCCCAAACACTTGTACCTGTTCTAGGGTCATAACCACAACAATCACTCTCCCCAAAAGCCTTCTCACCACATTCCCAACTGCCTTTCAGCTGCAGCTGCCTGCCTGAACAGGAGGCTTTTAAGCAGTGCAGCAGTTTCCTTGATTTGATTGGTTTCAGGTGGTTTAATGACCCTGGAGTAACCCTGGCTAGATTTTACAGGGAACAAGGATTTATTGAGCCTGGGGCTAATATATACACCTACTAGAAAGTAGTCACACCTTCTTCAAGGATCCATGTGTGGGTGCATAGCTGAGCGAAAGGAGGGCTCTTCTTCCATGACACTCCCCCCAATATTTGAGCCATTTGTTCAGGGCAGTATAGTGTGTTGGGTCATTTGAGCCATCCCCGGTGGAGGGAGCTGCTGGGTGCCAGGAAGGAGACAAACCCTGGGTGGCTAAAATTCCAGTTGCACTGATTATATTTTATAGTGGAAAATGCAAGGTTGTGCATTTATGGACTAATAAGAATTTTTGCTATAAGCTGGAAGTGACAAAAGAAAAGGACCTGGGCTCAGTGGCATACCAAGGGTGGGGTTTGGGGGGCAGTCGAGTCCCTGGCACCAGCCTGCGGGTTGGTGCTGGACTGGCCCCCCCCAGGGTGGGGCAGTGGCTGCCCTGTCTGAGCTGGTGCTGGGCTGTGGTGCTGGAGCGGGTGGGAGGGGCAGGCACCATGGGCTCTGCCACCCACTCAGGAGTAGGTAAGCAGCATATCCCTGTCCCCTGCAGGTACAACCCTCCCTTCCCCAGGGCAGCTGAGGAGCAGCAGCATCTTGTGGGAGTCAGGAACCCCTCCTGCTGTCTGTGGGGTGGGAGGGGCCCAAATGGAGACTTTTTTCTAGGTGCCTACGTCACTGTCTGGGTTTATTGGTTGATCACAGGACTGAATGAATGATTATGAGCCATCAATGCGATTGGCCATGAAAAAAGCTAATGCGGTCCTAGGATGCTTAAGAAAGATTAATTCAAAGTGGAACAGGTGCAGAGAAGGACTACTAGGATTATCCGAGGAATGGAAAACCTGCCTTGAGAAGAGACTCAAAGAGCTTGGCTTATTTAGCCTAACCAAAAGAAGGCTAAGGGGAAATATGATTGATCTGTATAAATATGTCAGAGGGA
Source organism: Pelusios castaneus (assembly GCA_007922175.1). Classification (NCBI taxonomy): domain Eukaryota; kingdom Metazoa; phylum Chordata; order Testudines; family Pelomedusidae; genus Pelusios; species Pelusios castaneus. The sequence continues at coordinate 679,421 of ML686206.1, forward strand.
TAAATACCAGGGAGGCCAAGGAATTATTTAAATTCAGCTCCAATATAGATGCCAGAACAAATGGATATAATCCGATCATCAAGAAATTTAGACTTCAAATTAGATGCAGATTGCTGTCCATCAGAGGAGTGAAGTTCTGGAATAGCCTTCCAAGGGGAGTGGTGGGAGCAAAAAACCTAGAAGACTTCAAGACTAAACTTGATAAGTTTATGGAGGGGATAGTATGATAGCTTAGCTTAATTTGGGAATTAATTGATCTTTGACTATTAGTGGTAAATATGACCAATGGCCTGAGATGGGATGTTAGATGGGGTGGGTTCTGAGTTACTACAGAGAATTCTTTCTTGGGTGACTGGCTGGTGAGTCTCGCCAACATGCTCAGGGTATAACTGATCATCATATGTGGAGCCAGGAAGGAATTTTCCCTGAGGGCAGATAGGCAGACACCCTGGGAGGTTTTTTGTTTTTTTTTTTGCCTTCTCCTGCAGCATGGGGCACGGATCACTTGCTGGTGGATTCTCTGTACCTTGAAGCCATTAAACAATGATTCGAGGACTTCAGTGACTCAGTCATAGGTTAGGGGTCTATTCAGGAGTGGGCAGGAGGATCTTTGGCCTGCGTTGTGCAGGAGGTCAGACTAGATGATCTTAATGGTCCCTTCTGACCTTCTTAGAGCTTATGCGTGTATATATTGGAATTGGATCTAGCCGCGTACTGGGCTATTGTGTTGGGTTGGCAGAACCTCAACCTGGGAAGAAATCTGTGTTTCTGCAGCCTCAGCATGTCATTCTGGGCAGTGCAGCATGCAGGGAGAAGAGCCTGGTGGTGATTAATTACCTCTCCATGCTAAACGAGAGCCCCTAATTGAAAAGTATCAGAGAAGACAGCACACAAGGCACTGGGAGCTGACGTGTGTCACGGCCCAGCTGTGCAGAACTGCCAGCCATATGGAGATGTACTGTCCCAGCCTGACCAAGTGGTGGGAGATCCTAAGCCTGCAGCCTGGGCAGAGGGAGGAGCCACCAGAGGCAGCGTCATTGTCCCTCCATGGTCACCATCCTGCCAGGAGTTGACTCTCGTCTCTCTTTGGGATAACAGTTTGGGAACTGTGCCATGATCAGTGCCTCCATCCATGCCTCTCTCAGTGTGCCATGCTGGAGCCCTGCCTCGCGGATTTATTCTCTGCCTTTTTCTCCTTTGCAGGTGGCCCCCTCAGCCTTCCATCTTCTCCCAACTCCTCCGCCCATGGCTGCCAGCGACTTCCCCATGCCGTTGCCACGTCCTCAGAGATCCCACCCCATGGGGGCGATGGGAGAGTGCTGCTTCTCCTCTGTAACACAGCTGGGATGGGACAGCAGGCTGCCAGGTATGTAGCTTTGTCTGCTGGAGAGTGTGCAGTTAATGCAGGTTTGTGCAGACCGGCGGGTGCAACTGCGAAGTCATTATGGTTCAAAGTGCACTTGCTTGTTTGAGTGGCCTTCAGTTGCTGGGCGTAGCAGCTGGGCTCCGAGAGACTGTCCTTAAACCCTGAGAGAGCAGGGACTCTGGTGTATCGATTGCCTCATCTGGGTGGGAAGAGTTCCAGGGAGGGAACCATGGGGCTGCTCCCTTTCCAGCTCATCTGGCCATTCTGAGCCATTGGCCCATGGCAACACTAAGCCCAGACTATTTCTTTTCCTTCCAAGTTTGTTCTCAGGCCGATGGGGGAGCAGCCTTCTGTGCAAATGCTCAGCTTGGCACTGTGAGGCGCTCAGCCCACAAGCCTATGGACCATATTCTGGGACGCTGAAGACTTTCACCCCCGAGTGGGAGCGGGGCAGTCCAGGAACGCTCCAGGGGCTTAGTGAGGGGTGGATGCCGATTCAGATGTTGTGGCTCCTGCCTGAATTTGCCAGAACTGGCTCCAACCCATGGCCTATGGCTTTGCAGGTTTGGCCCCCCACTGCTGCTCAGAGAAGACAGAGCCATCTCGTGGGAACAGCTCCAGCAGTGTATCCTCGGCAAGCTGCGCTACCTGATGAGGAGTGAGGCTCAAGTGCAGGTCAGTGTGTTCCTGGCTCCTTGGCTTTGGGTGTGCTGGTGCCACCGGGACTGGGGAGGGTAGGATCTGCCTATCAGAGCAGACCGCACTGGCAGCTCAGTCAGCAACAGGGCAAAGCAGTGGTGTCCCTGCCTCTTCTAATGAATCCCCAGCTCTTCACCCCACCTCCTCTCCCCAGTGCGCCAGGGAGGAATGGGGCTCCAAGGCTGGATACTGCTTTTACACTGTGATAAATCCAGGGGAATCCCACTGCTTCTGGGCAAGTTTCTCTAGATTCAGAGAGCCCAAGGACAGAAGAGGACATGGTGATCATCTGCACTGACCTATGTCACAAAGGCCATGGAGCTGCCCCAACACAATCCCCAGAGCAGATCTCTTAGAAGAACACCTACGCCCCTTGGTAAAAGGTTCCAGTGGTTAACTGCTCTCCTAGCTTATTCTGCCCTGGTGCATGTGTGCAGTGAAATAGATAGACAAGGTAAGAGCAGGGCCCAGACTCCCCCAGCTGAACCTGTTTCACAGTCCAAAGGCATTCTGATGTGTTCACGCTAGGGGCTGAAATCTGCCATCCTTGCTGGTAGGTTAAAGGATTTAGGCACAATCCCTGGGTGTGTTTCCATCAATCTGGGAGAGTAGGGGCTGGGCATGGGAGATGCAATTGTCTCATTTAGAAAACACCCTCCCCCCCGCACCCCAAAATTTTCTTGGCAAAGAGCTGCAGTTCCAATCACAAGGTTTGCAAGCTGCTGACACCCAGCACACAGGGCTGCCCCAACTCTGAGTGCCAGAGCCCTCGCATGGCAGCCCTCATTTATCAATTTATTTATTTATGATTGGCAGTTGCGCACTGAGCATGTGCAGCAGAAAATTCCCACAGGCCTGATTTGCTGCTGTTTGATGATGTCACCCGGCTGTGGAAAGGCAGCGGAAAGAGCTAGCAAAGGAGCACAACAGCAGCAGCATCTTTCCATCACGGCAGGTTGGACATGGCTGGTGGACAATCAGGTCTACTGCACCTCTGTGTGCAGCTAGCCAAGCCCAAGCAGTTTACAACCTCCCTGCGTGGCAAAAAGTTTAGAAAGCCCACTGGTGGAGCCCGTAAGGCCCACTAACTGAGTAGCAGGGAAATCTCCTTCCAGTTTGTCTGTGCTGTTCTCTGTGTACTTCCATATTTATCCCCAGCGGCACCCCGACAGAGCTATGTGCTTGGACACTGGAACCAGGGGGAAATGCCTGATATCCCATTCCTTTGCAAACTCACAATGGACTCACTTAGAACATTTGTTGATGGTCCCTGAAGTGCTGAACACACTTGTGCCTAGTTCTGAGCAAGCCTGGGGCCTGAATTTGTGGTATAGAGATGGCAATATTTGCCTTCTCACATGATAGCAGTGTGAAATCAGGTTCAAAAGACCATCTAATTTTCAGAGCAAAATCTGAAGTGCAGTGCTTACAAACTGCACATCGATCAACAGTAGGGTACAAGCTGTTGCACAGCAAACTCCTGGTGATTTCCACCCAGATCTACTCTGTTGGCTCATGAAATGGGAAGTGTGACATTAAGGGCAATGTAAACTTTTATTAGTTGTGCAGACACAATCTCTAAAGTGGCTGTAGCTAGATTATAAACTTTTGATCTAATTATTAATGCATTAGAAACACCCACAGGGGGAGAAGATGAATTTTAAATGTTACATTATTTTTTGTACATATTCATTCCAAGTGGATAGCATTTTAATTAAAGTATAGCTTATTAAATCATCCTTGGAACCCACAGGGACCAATATTAAATTCCTGTGCAAAATGAAGATTGATTATTTCATCCAAATCCAAAGGTGCCTGTAGATGCTTTGCTGAATCTATTTCCTGGTATGTGTAAGAGGTCAGAGGAAAACATCTAAATCCACCACTGGGCCTTTTTTTCTGTGTAATTTTTGAAGTTGGACTCATCAAAACAGTTTTACTTTCCTACAGTCAGTACGCTTTTCCTGATCCAGGCACCAGGGCTGGCAAAGGGGCTATGTCTACACTTGCACTTTTAAGTCGACCTTAACTAAGTTGACTTAAAGTCGACTTAGTTAAGTCGACTTAGTGTGTCTACACTTAAAATTAAAGTCGACTTAAAGGGGAACTTACAAAGTCGACCTAGAGCGTCCACACTGGAAGCTCTAGGTCGACTTTGTGGGGCTAGGGAAACCTTGGGCAGGCCCACGGTGGCGGGGGG
>ML686206.1:684085-720605 GCA_007922175.1 Pelusios castaneus
TTAGACGGGAGGGTGTGAACAACCATTGTCTCCTTAATGTTTAGGAATTTTCCAGGTAGAATGGTCCCAGGGAGTATCCTGATGAGCCATTAAGGACATAAAGAATACAACCATTGTGTCCTTAATGGCTTATCAGTTTACTCCCTGGGACCATATCACCTGGCAGATTCCTTAACATTAAGGAGACAATGGTTGTTCGCACCCTCCCGTCTAAGGCATTTGTCCAGAATGACACAAGTTAAAGTATGGATATAACATCAAATTCTTAACTTCTAATCGAAATAGAATTCCTAGACATAAACTATATAATCATTCCCAGAAAATAACTACCTTTCTATTGATACCAAACATGACATAGTTCCTATGGATTATAGCATTTATGAGACATCCATAGAAAATAATATCATAAATGCTTCCCTAAATCCAGACAGTGCCACACCGTGCCCACATGCCCTGCCCTTTGGGGGGGCATGCCAGGCTCCCCCTGTGCCCCCCCCGGCAGGGAGGGCATTGGTGTAGTCCTGGGGTAGCCCTAAGTCGACTTAGGGCTACCCCAGGGCTACACTGGCTTAATTCGACTTTAAAAAGTCGAATTAAGCCTTAGGTCAAGTAGAAAGGAGGTTTTATAAAGTTGACTTAATTTTAATTAAGTCGACTTAAGCAAAGTGTAGTGTAGACGCAGGGCACATTAAGTTGACTTAAGAAGTCGACTTAATTTACTAGTGTAGATGCAACCAGGGAGCCTTGAGTTATTCCTTGGCCTTTGTCTACACTGGATTGGAGCCCTGGGTTGCTGGACAGAAAGACAGAACCACCAGCAGCTCCAGTTTGTACTGATTCAGCTTGAAAGCATGTTACTCTGCACTGCACCAGCTCTCTGCCCTGCTGACAGTCAGCTCCTCCCTCAGGGCGGGGCTAGATGTCCTGCTGGTCAAAGAGCACAGCCTTGTCTGTTCCTCCACCTTCACCAGCACTGATGAACCCAGTGACTGACTGTCGCCCTTCAAAGCATCTGACGAAGTGGGATTTCCTCCCACGAAAGCTCATGTGATAAATAAATCTTAGTCTTTAAAAGTGCCGCAGGACTCCTTGTTTGACTGTCGCCCTGTTTAGGACAAGTCTACCCAGGGGACTGAGTCCAGCTCAAGGACACACCCCTCCACTCATTGCCACCAAGCCAGTGCACTAAAAACCAATTGGCAGCGGCAGTGCAGGTGGTGGAAAGTGCCGTCTACCCACAGGGTGCACCTGGGCGAGATGCTATGCGCTCTTCCGGACAGCTAGCCGCTCATGCTGTGCCCTGTTTTCACCCCTCTACTTCGGTGGGAGCCAGCACAGGCATACCTCCTTGCGCTGGGAATTATGCCCCCAGCTCCCAGGGTAGATGTCCCCCAAACCCCCATGCTCTACCCTTGGTCTCGAGGAGCAGGGCCTCCACAACAACAGACATAGGAATCTCCAAGCAATGCAATCAGCCAGCCCTTTGTTTCATCTCCCATCGCCTCTGTGGTGACGGTTCCACGTAGGACGTGGAACTGCTGGAACTGGCTGTCGTCATGTAGCTTGGAGTGACCTGGGAACAAATCCACTGACCTCAGTCTCTGCCAATCTGACCGAGGGGAAAATTCCTTCCCAACCCCAAATCCAGTGATCAGCAAGACTCCATTGTGATCCTGAGCAGGACACAGGACTGTATTCTGGCTTACATGACCAATGGAGAATTCCCTACATGGAGGAGAATGCCACTGATTTAAAACTAACCAAGGCAGCTTCTGCACCAAGTGACCTTCTGGAGCCACAACAAGGGAGGGCAGGAGTGTGGCAAGACCTGAGAAAGTTCTGCTATGCTCTTTCTCCATTCACATCAGCTGGATCATGCTAGATTGATGCAGAATCAAGGGGCTGTAACTGGTCCCACCCTGAACCAGTCAACACTCAACAGCCATTACCTCAGGGATTGGTGGTATGTCTTCTTAGAAGATGCCATCGCTCCTGTGCTGAATGGAACTCAGACATGGGTGAATTGAGCCCAGAGTCACTAGGGTGCCTATCACCCATCCCTGAGAAAGTCTCGGAGAGATCAAACCAGAATCCAAGAGCCACAAACATTCATGTAACCGTCAGGCTTTTACAGCGTTATAGTGTTTATGCTGCGCTTCCCAATGGCAACTGGAAATCCTCAGCCAGGCAGCCTCACAGATCAAACACAGCAAGTGTCAACATTGAAGAACCACAGGCACAGGAAAAATCAATCAAATGTTCTCTTTTCTGTCCAGCAGACCTATTGATTTCAACTGGGAATGCATAGTTCTAAGTCAGGGCTGTTTTGTCTCCCAACCTACCACCAAGCCCTTCTAACAAACAGGAAAAATATGGATTTTTTTCCCTGACCCTGGGATTTCCTATAGATCCATCATGCCTTCAGAAGAAAATGAAAACTTCCCATAATACGCCCAGCCAATTATGCAGTACAGCATGTTGTAGGAGAACAAAAAAATTTCTTCCTGACCCGTGGGGCAAACAGCTGATGCTTTGAAGCATGAGATCAGCTTTCCCCGATCTTAGCAAATAACTGTGGTCTGGGGGACGAAGTTATTAGTGTTTCTGTGCATCCAACACGGATTATTTGTTTTGCTGCATGTGTGTGTCCCTGTGTACATAAAACTCACGATCGAAGAAACCAACATGACCACGGATCTTTATAGAAACGAAGGTGCCAAGCTAGGCTTTATTGCAACATAGCACAATGGTAAGTGACCTGTATCGACAGACAGATGCACTGACAGTATTCATGCTGTCAATGCAATGGAACAGCTCGACTGACAACAGGACTCTGTCACTCCCTCGGCTGCACAAAATCTAGTCTCTCGGACTCCTACTTTTATACACAGTTTGGGCCATTTGCTTGGCCTCTTTGGCACCAGAAATCACTATCTTCGGTGTCCAAAATTACCTTGATTGGTCCACACACCCTTCTTAATGCCATGTATTGCCTTATTTGGTCCACACACCAATAAACATTTTCATCCGTCACAATGTCATGGTTTGGTTGAAACCCTTTCTTATCTCTCTGGCACTACCTGATCTGACATCTCCTACCTTTCAGGTACTTTTCCACTCATGAGTTTCGGCTTTACTTCTTGCCAATTTCTGTGAGGTCAGCCTGACTCCTGGCAACTTGACCGTTTATCCAGCTCAGGCTTGTAGCTTATTTCACTAGGCCTGGCCATTTCTACTTATCTTTTAGACTCCTTATTTTTACTACATTAACCACAAAAACTGATAGTGTCTCTACCATTTGCCAGGCCTGCATGTTAAAATCAGATGCTTTAGTTGACTCTGATCTGTTGCAGCAGCGAATGCCATTTATTGGTTCTAAAATAGACTGGCCACTAATTCTGTTGAGTGGCTTCACATTATGGGATAGCACAGAAAGGGCTAATTGCTTTCCTCTGTGTCCTTCATAGCTGTAAATATCTCAGTCGAGTCCATTTCCTGCTCATCTCTTCATCCTTTTCTAGGGAAATAATGCTGATTTTGTAAGCTTTGTCAGAGCTGGTTCTCTCCCCTGGGTCTCCATCGCCCTGGGTCCTGTGCAGTGTAGTGTGGGCATAGCATGATAAGCTCACAGTAGTTGCATCTCACCCTTTCTTGGCCCCAGTGTAAATTACTTTGCAATGTGCAGGGTCGGCACATCAGGCTCACAGCGTGCAGACCCACACTGCCCCAGGCCATGAGAGGGCACGTGGTAGACGGCTGGCCCACTGCAGGTGCTGTGTGAGTGTGTCCAGCAGTGTGTTTATGAACAAGCCCTGGGAGCACGCAGTGACTCACAGTCACTGTGCTGGGGTTAGGAATCCATTGCACTGGCATCATCCAGGAGCTGAGAGAAAGACTTCACTGTTAGGAGGACTGCAAAGTAGAGCACTTTTCAGGGCTGGGCACTATACCTGCTCTGCTGTGCTCATGGTCACAACCTCCCATTGCCACCCAGCTAGCTCTGCCCACAGCCCTGGCTGGAGCAGCTCTTTTCAGAGCACCCAGGAGGCATACATGCCTGGCAACCCCAAGGCAACAGTGTGGTGTTGCCTGTTGCCCAGCTCCCTGCCACTTGGCTGGGGTGTTGCAGGGTAGACTATAGAGCCAACTGTCTCTGAACTGTGAGGGGAGCCAGCTCCGGCTACACAGTAGGGTTTCGGAGATGACATGGGACACTCATCTTGGCCGAGTGTGAAGGGAAGGATCAACTGTGGATCTGTGTCCTGATCAGCATTTGCTCCTGGCTGAGACTCGGAGGAGGAAATGGATGGACTGTAAGGCCAGAAGGGGCCGTGAGGTTATCTCTAACCTGTGTAGCACAAGCTGGAGAATCCTACCCGAGACACTCTAGTGCTGGCCCTAGTTGGCATGTGAACTGACAGCCAAGCTGCAGGACGCACTCCCCAGCCCTGATTGAATTGTAGCCCCGTGACTGCTGAACAGTAGAGATGAGGGGGAGGTACACCAGGAGAGGGATCCCTAGAGGGAGGGCTGAGATGGGGACCCGTTGTTCCCCCAGAGCCCCCTTCCCAATTTCCTGGCCCTGCAGGCTCAGTGGGGTTTTGTGTCTGTGCTCTCCAGTGATGTGGGCATGCCGTGTGCCACTGACGAACAGCCCACTGCTCTGCAGAGCTGTGGTCGCCTCCGTCCTCCCAGCCAGAGACGTGCAGGGTGAGCGAGAAGAGCTGCAGGGCCATGCCATGGGTATCCCATAAGCAGGCCTATTAGAGACTGTAGGCAGTTGGCCCCTTTTCCCCCCAGCCTGCTCTGCAGGAGGCCAGTACCCTGCAATCCATGTTCATGTACCAGCCCAGGCAGAATCAGAAGGTTGGACCTTATTCTGCAGGGCTGGGCTGAGGATAGCTCCCAGGGCCAGGCTGCTTGCACTGGTGTGGAGGTCTCAGGAAGAGTCCCTTTGTTGTGGCATTTGTCAAGGGCAGACAGCCATGAGAATGAAAGATGATTTGGGAGGAGACAATCCAGGTTCGGGGAACAGGGGCAGGGCCGGATTACTGCAGGGGCTTTAGGGGCTTAAGCCCTGGGCCTCATGCTAAAAGGGGGCCCCACAGCCCCACAGTGATCCAACCCTGGTGGTCCTGAGTCTGGCTGCCTCCTGCTGCTGCCTTTCCTGCTCCTGCCCATGTACACTCCCAAGGGGAAGGGAGAGGGAGTCTCCACCCCTGGAGTGCTGCACCTGCAGTCGCTACTCTGTCCACCCACCCCCATCCTGGACCCGGCCTATTGTTGCCTGGCCCAGCTGTGCCCCTGTAGCCAGCTGCAAGCTGCCCCAGCCTGCCCATGGCACTGCCAACACAGTGACAGCGCTGAGCGGGGGAAGGGAGAGGAGTCCCTACTGCCAGTGCTTGTGAGTGCTGCGCTGCCGTCTGGGCCCCGGACTGGGCTGGCTGTGGGCTGCAACCCCCAATGCCAACTGGGCCGTGGGCCCCGCCACCTTCCCCACACACTGCCACTGGCCCTGCATCCCCCACCCCCAGCGCCGCGGGCCCCGGTCAAGCCCCACCCCCTACAGCGGGGTGGGCAATAATATTTAGAGGGGTGCATTGAGGATGGGGGAGAGCCAGTCTGGGGCCAGAATGGAGGGGTGGAAGAGGAACTGGTGGGGGAGGGACAGGGGAGAGCTGGTGAGGGAGGATATGCGGGGAGCTGGCGAGTGGGGGTTCAGCCAGCCCAGGGGGAGGGAAACATTGGCGGGGAGTGGGGGCAGAAGGGGACCGGGCAGTGCTCTAACCACTGGGCCACCGTTCCTCTGATCCCATTCCCCTACTGTCACTTCTGCTTTGTTTCTGATGCAGCAGAGCCATCTCCCTGGCACATGCAAGGCACTGCTGAGTGTGGTGTTCCTAGCTGACTATGCTGGGAGGTAGGTCGGACGCACCGGTCCACCCCACATGCCCTTAATTGGCCAGCCCCTGGCTCTAATGCTCGGCCTTACTTCAGAGTTGCTGGGAGAGGAGGTGCAGGAGTTGGAGACAAAGGCCATTTCCCTCATGCCAGTTCCCTCTGTCTCAGGAGATGGGGATGCAGGGTGACTGGGGATGGTGGGGGCCTTGGATCATTCCCAATCCATGTCATCGTTTGCACTCAGGTTAGTTCATCTCGTTCTGTGGAGGCGGGGGAGCTGTGTGCTTCCACGCTGTTCTAGACATGAATACTAGGGCTATGTCTACACTAGAAAAGTTAAGTTGACTTAATAAGGTTGACTTAAAGTCAATTTAAAGTCGACCTTATTAAGTCAACTTAATAAAGTCAACTTAACTTTTCTAGTGTAGACATAGCCCTTTGTCAATCTTATTAAGTCAGCTTAATGCTTTAAGTCGACTTAATAAAGTTGACTTAGGCGCTAATCCCCGTCCACACTGGCTTTAAGTCAATTTAAGTTGACATAAGCTTTCCTTAAGTCGACTTAATAAAAGCCCAGTGTGGACATGGCTTTGTTTAGGTTGACTTATGCCTCCTTAAGTTGACCTAAGTTGCCAGAGTAGACGCACCCTTTGAGCCCGGTCTGCTTGGACTCTTACGTATTCATGCTGGCTCAGCATGAGCTTTGGATAGTCTCATCTTGGCCTGGGGAGGGGCAGCTTCTCACTGGTTTTCCTTGGAGTTTCCCTGCTGGGAGAGTTCTGAATGAGGTGGGCCTTCCGGGTGCCTACGGTGAGGGCAGGCTGGTTGGCACCATGGCCCCATCTGGAGGCAACTCAGCAGCTGGCATCTGAGTTACAGCAACTTCCTCCTGAACACAGGGTCCTGTGTTATGCAGCAGGGAGGTAGACAGGGGACAATGGCCAACTGAAGGCCTGCCATCAGCCCCAGCTCTGGCACAGCATGTGGAGTGCAAGGGCAAAGGATCACCCACCTCTGCCACGTGGTGCTCCCGCCATGCGCACTCACCATGCCCAGGGAGTGGCTGTTAGCACTGTGAGTCCCTGTGGGCCTGTGCATTGCAGAGCAGGGCTGCTTAGACCTTTCCAAGCGTGGTTCTCCTCTCTCACCATTGCCACTTCTGGTTCCCCTGGGGAGTGTGAGTCTGACTCGGCAGCTGATGAAGTTTTCCATAGCACTGCAATGCAATCTGTTCCAAAGGCTACCCACCCATTAGCCAGGATTTAGCACGAGCCAGGTAGTCTTCTCAGTGGTCAGGATTTTACTAGCAGTCTTCAGAGCCCTGCCCAGTTGCCAAGCCAAAGGCATTGGACTGCTTTCAAGGGCACCGAGGCATGTCCGGCACTGGTAGTTCTAGCTGCCTTGAATGACAGTCTGAGAGGTGGGAGATCCCTGGAGGCTCCCACTGGCTGCCTAGAGTCACTCAGAAACAGGCCACTTGGCCTCCCTGCGACGGGGTTGGATTCTCCATTATTCACTCCAGCCCCTGGCTCTAATGCTCAGCCTTACTTCAGAGTTGCTGGGAGAGGAGGTGCAGGAGTTGGAGACAAAGGCCAGTTCCCTCTGTCTCAGGAGATGGGGATGCAGGGTGACTGGGGATGCAGATAGTGGATGGTGGGGGCCTTGGACCATTCCTAATCCATGTCATCATTTGCACTCAGGTTAGTTCATCTCGTTTTGTGGAGCTGGAAGAACAACCTGTCATGCAGTGAATCTAGACTGCGTTTGCTGAAAATCAAGCCAGTTCCTGGCTGCCTGCTGCTGACACCACAGTAGCGTGCTGGGGAAATGGGCAGGGGGATTGCTGAAGCTCCTAGGCTATGTCTACACTTGTTAATTTAGGTCAACTTTAGCTAAGTCGACTTAACAAAGTCGACTTTGTTAAGTCGACTTAGCATGTCCACACTATAAAATTAAGTCAACTTAGGGGAGAACTTACAAAGTCGACCTTTGACTTTAAGAGCGTCCACACTGAACACCTAGGTCGACTTCTAGGGGCTAGGGGGACCTAGGAGAGGTCCACGGTGGCAGGGGGGGCACCCCTTGCCAATTGCCAGGCAGCTCAGCCTTTGCCCCATTGTATCTGGGCAATGTACAATGGGGCAAAGGGGGACAGGGACCTTGGCAGGGCATAGGGGCAGGGTGGGCAGGGCTCTGCCCTGCCCTGTGGGGGGGCACGCCAGGTTCCCCCTGTGCCACCTCCCCGGCAGGAAGGGCAGTGAGGGAGTCCTGGAGAGCCCTAAGTCGACTTAGGGTCGACTTAGGGCTACTCCAGGTCTACACTGGCTTAAGTTGACTTTAGAAAGTCAATTTAAGCCTAAAGTCGACTTTAAACCAGGTTTAGTAAAGTCGACTTAATTTTCCTTAAGTCGACTTAAGCAGCTTGCTTAAGTCGACTTAAGGAAAGTGTAGTGTAGACGCAGAGTAAATTAAGTCGACTTAATTTACAAGTGTAGATGCACTCCTAGATCCTCGTGCAGAGTAGATCAACAGATAATATTTTGGGGTGGGAGCATGTGTCATCGCCATAGTAACCATGTGCACCTGGCACAAGGATGAGTGCACCAGTATGTATGGAATAAGAACTTGTGCAACACACTGGAGTCCTCCCCGCCCTCCCCCCCGCCCCCAACCAGCATGAGACAGACTAATGTGCTGGCTGAGTACTAGGCCATCAGGAGAGGGCTGGGGGTGGGGCCTCTCTCCTCCTTCCAGAATCCTATTGTCCTCTGCCTGAGGGATGGCCTCTGTCTGTTCCCATTGGTGGGGAGGGAGTGTGCACTCTGTGCCAGCCCGTCCCTCCAGCAGGTTGAAGACCTTCTCTTGTGTCCTTGTGCCCCGATCTGTTGGGAAGGGGGTGGGGCTCCAATCCAAACATTCAGGAACAGGAGAGGCAGGGATGGGGCGATGGCGCATCAGTGCTCCCATGCCAGGGCTCACAGCACACCATTGTGTCTCAGAGTGTACCCTCGGCACTAGAGCATGGGGACAAAGAATGTGCTAGGGCTTAGCGCAACTTCCTCATTGCCTGTGTTTGACCAGATCTAATTATTTGTTATTATTTTTATGTCAGCATCCAGAGGCTGCAGCCAAGATAATGGCCGCACTGTGCAAGGTGCTGTACAAACCCTACACCCTGCCCTGAAGTGCTCCCAGCTGGTGGCCAGGGCTAGGAAGAGGCCCATAAGTGCATCTTCTCTCACTAGATCTTAGCTCATTTCCCTCTCCTGGTCTGGTCTGACCATCTGCTGCTAGGCATGTTGGGACCATCAGAGAAATCAAAGGGCAGCCCAAATCGTCATTCTATGGGACAGAGGTGGCCTTCTCCCTGACCTAGCACTGCGTTCCCAGTTATCAGCCTTCGCTGAGGAGACTCTAGGAGGAGTTTTGCTGTTTCCCAATCTAGACTTTCCACTTCCCTTTTGTAGCTACGTGAAAGCCCCTTGTATGTCTGTCTTCTGTAGCTTGTCCTGTACATACTTGGGCCTTTTGCTTCCCGTTTCCTGACCTTTCTGTTTCTCCTTCCTTCTCTTATGTCTGAGCCTTTCCTCCTCAAAGCCTTTCCTATGCTTTATTGGCAGACACCATCTCCACTGGATCGAGAACGAAGGATTCTTTTGTCCCCTGTAGGGAGTGGCCTTGTTGGATCCAGGAGGGCCCAGCTTTTCATCCTCCCTATAGTCAGAAGCGGTGCCTAGCACTCCTTACCCAGGCCAGAGACAAATTCAGTTCAGCAAATGGAGCTTAAGTCTCCTTATCTCTCATTTTGCTGGTATTCTGTGCAGGTTCCTGCATAATTTCATCTTCCTGTGCATCAGTTTTACATGTGTAAAATGGGGATAATGTTTACCTACTCTGTGCGGGAGCTGCTAGGCTTCAAGCTTGAGGAGATTCTTGGGTGGCAGGTGCTAGCAAATCCTGGGCAATATTAATGTAAGGGGAATGTTCCATTCTTTGGTGAAAATGTGGCAGCTGTTTCTCTCTCCCACATCCCTTTGATCAGCACCTACATCTCTGATTCCTGCTGCATACATTTGAGCTGCGACTGGGCAGAGCACAGGAGACTCCAGTCTTCCCAGGGCATAAATAGAACAGACAAAGTGTCTAGGATTTTGGGCAGAAGTGGAAATTTCAGCCTAAGCGAGCTGGTGCCCTAGGCAGAGGTGAGATCAGCACCTGCCTAAGTGACTTGCTTGAGGTCACTCCAGAAAAGGCACTCTGGTGCCTCCTGCAAGACCAGCCTTCCCTTTAGCAGTGACCGTCTAGATCTGCCCTGTCTCTATTTCCAGCACACTTCTCGGGGGGTAAATAGCTGCATCACTGAAAGAGGATGTGGGTGTGTTTGCTGTCTGTTCCCCCTTTGCTTCAGGACTTGCCCTCTGTTTGGTGCAGTGCGGAGCTGTAACATGGGTCACACCCATTGTGTTCTCCCTGGGGGGATGGATTTCCTTCTTCCGCTAGAAAAGCTGTTCAGATATTTGGACTGAAAGTACCTGGGGAAAGCATAACACTGTCATTGCATCCAGACAGGACAGTCCCATTTGCAGCCAGCTCAGGCAGAGGGCACCTAGCCCTCAGTGTTTTAGGACTTTGCTTAAAGAGCTTCTTGTGCAAACATGCAGCACTTCTGAGCGCTGTGTGAGTCAGATGCTTCGTGTGCGGGGCCTGGGAAGCTAGGCTATAGAGTTCAGGCCTACGGGCTGCAGGAAGTCTGTGTGCATGGCTATGACTGCTAACCAGGCTCTCCTTTGATCACCATTAGCTCCCATCTCAGATGTGCCTGCCAGGTATGCTGAGCAGCAGCCACTAGCGTCTTGAATCGACCTCAGCACCACGTAACAATGGCAGCTGCTTTCTTGGGGTACATGGGCTGCAGCCTCCAAACTGGACTTGCTTCTGTCCTGCTCCCTCTTCCTGGGAGGTCTCTGCTTGGCAGAGTGGCCGCCCCATCCACACACCACCTGTGAGCTGGCAAGGACCAAACGTAGCTTTGCCTTCTGGAGCAAGTATGTGAGTTTCCTAACGATCCTGGAGGGTGGCTCTGCTAACTCACCTCACGCCTCCTAGTGCAAAGACAGCTCCTGCAAGAGCCTGGGGGATGTAATTCCCAGCTCAGCTAGACACACCTGTGTGAGCTCAATCGCGCTAGTACTGACAAATAGCAGTGTGACCCAGTGATCTTGGGGGTGGCACTGGCTGATCAACAAGTATGTACCTCGGGTCTGGGATAGATCTCATTTGGGTGGCCAGCACCAGCCACTTTGGCCATTGGCTCAATCACAGCTAGCACATCATCTTCCCAATCTGGGAAAGGCATCACCCAGCTGCTGTGTGGATGTGCCTCCAGTTCCTTCAGGGCATGTTTTTCGGGACAGGAATGAAACATGGACCTTCTCTCTGGTTTCTGGGGGCATGTCTGGACTAAACAAAGCAGCCTCTCTGCTTGGGGGGATAGAGGCAGATCCTCCACGCACTGAAATTAACACAGCTTCACTGGAGTCATGGGGTTAATCAGGATCCAGCCCATGAAGTATAGGTGGGATTTGGTCACCTCAGTGTCCTGGGTAGAGCCAGACACTGTCCCTCCAATACGTCTAGAAGGTGCTTTCAGGGATAAAGGAGCATTTCCGCTCTTTATAAGCCCCTTTCGAATTTCTGAGGGGACCTTGAAAGCTATTAAAAAGTGAAAATTGGATTATTTTCTCCCCTTTGAAGTCAGCGAGGCTGCGCTGGTGTCTCTGAGAGCAGCCTTTGGGCCACACCATCTAAAGAATGGCTTTTGAGTCCAGCACATTGATCATTCTCTGAGGCGCTATTTATACCACAGCCAATCTGGATGTGGGGCAGCTGGAACAGAAGGCCCCCAGCTCATGAGGGAATGTGAAAGACTATGTAATCATTGACTCATAGATGAGGTCTGGAAGGACGTCAGGAGATGACCTAGTCCAGCCCCTGCTCAAAGCAGGACACACTTGTCAATGTCCAGTACAAACATTAGCAAATGAACCCTCAGAACTACCTGTGAGGAGGGTAAACAGTGCTAATCCTGTCTCCTTGATGGGGAAACTGAGGAACCTTGAAACTGTGTCTCAGTTTCTTCATCGATAAAATGGGGATTGCGCAACCTGCCTTCAAAGTTGTGCAAGTGAAATCAATGAGTGTCTGAGTGCCTGGAAAGAAAGGTATGCACGTGAAATCATTGAGTGTCGGAGTGCCTGGAGAGAAAGGTGTGCACGTGAAATCGCTGAGTGTCGGAGTGCCTGGAGAGAAAGGTGTGCACGTGAAATCGCTGAGTGTCAGAGTGCCTGGAGAGCCTGGAAAGAAAGGTGTCATTTCCTTCTTGTCTCCTTTTTGTCAGGGAAAAACTTTAGTTAGTAAAAATAGCCTTGTTCCAAATAAACAAAGGACTAAGAATTTTGGGGGGTTAACAGAAATCTTTATTTAAAAAGAAAAAATTGCATAGCTATGGGGAAAGGGTCACCGCATCCAGCAACAGAGGCTCTGGCTGGTGGGGAGCGTTTCCAAAGGACAATACAGAGTTTCCCTTCTTTTATGGAGAACTTTTCTACAGAGATGATAATAGATACAGAAACATAAAAAACATTTAACTTAGTTACAATCAGTGCCAAAGATTGTTACAATGTGTTTGCAAGAGAAAACCCATTAGGTGATTGATTATGTTAAAGCACTCAAGGATAATTCCTTGAGCGACCAGAAAGTGTGAAATAGTTAGCAGCTGGACAGACAATACATGAGAGTTTTTTTACAGTATTACAATTGCCTTGTTTAAATTTGATTCTGGGGTATCTGGTCAGTGGGTGGGAACAAAGGTGCAGGGCGACAAAACAAAGGAGACTCAGGTGGTGTCTTGAACTAATCAAGACCTGGTACTCAGGGGGTGTGGGTGGTTTTGACAATGAAAGAATGCAGAGGTGTGGGGTCAGGGTTAGTCACTGAGGTTTTGTTCAAGATGGCAAGCATCATGGAGTCTGACCCAACAAACATGGAGTCATATCTTAGAAGGCATGGGTCCAGCTGTCCTGAGAACTTGGCTAGCTTTAGCATTTGTTCTTTTTCCCCCACATTTTGCACCCAGGAGCCGCTGTGCTGGCTCAGGGAGCTGGCTGTGCTGCTGGAGTGCAGTCTTTAATGCATGTTTAGAGGAACACAAGATTACAAGCTGAACATTGTCATTGTAAGGGATTCATTTTGTCCCCACTGTGGCTCGCATTACTCTCCCTAGCAAAGGAACAAGGGGCTGGACTGCAGTGGGTAATGGAAGCTGGGTCGGTTGGTTAATGAAATGCTGAGAGTGCTCATTCTGATTACAAACCGTCAGCAGCAGAGGAGGGAGATGGCCCCAAATGAACGTGCTCACGCGTGAGACAATGGGGAGTGCAAGTGGCACCAGGAGAAAGACAGAAGTACTACGAAATATACAACTGCATCAGGATTGTACCAAGGCTGTGGGGGGCGCTCTGTCAGAGCCATCCATTGGCCTAGCTCGGAGAGTACATGGCTTCAGGCATCTGCTCTGGTTCTGCTGTACGTGGGCATCACTGGGTGATTGCTGTTCTCACTGGATTCCGGTCACACTGAGCGGCCCCAGCCGAGAGCAGGTCCCACAGTGCTAGGGACTGTACAGACACAGAGTGAGAGACGGTCTCTGTCCTGAAGAGCTTGCAGTCTATAGAGACAAGACAAACAAAGAAGGGCAGGGTAAACAAAGACACATCTGCCTAAGGCCACAGGCCCAGGACATGTTTCCTGAATTCCATTCTTGTGCCCTAGCTGCCCACACACTGGGTTATACATGGGCTGGGCTGGGAAGCGCCACCTTGGGTTGAGCCATTTTCCAAGTGTCTCTAAGACTGGTGAGCACAGCCAGGTTGGCTCCAGAACAGCTAGCAAGGTGTGAGACTGCCTTATCATCCAGTCCCTGCCCACCCCTCCCACTGCTCTGCCTTTTACCCTACACCACCTAGCCCAGTGGGCCCAGGTTACAGGAAAGCAATTTCAGAGCCCAGACTGGGCGCAAGGGCAGGCTGTGTGGGTCCTGTCTGGAGAATGGGTGACAGCTGTGGGCTGGATTGAGGCGCACTGGCTGAGGTTGCTGCTAGAGTCAGCGTCTGGCAGGGAGACCCGCTTCCAGAACTGTGGGTGGGAGCCACCACTCCAGCAGCACGGGATGCTGCAGATCAGGATGGAAGGGGACCCGAAAATGAAAGAGAGAAACAACTGCTGCTCAAAGCTGGCACGAGTGTGAACGGGGCCTGGGCTGGACTAGCTGGTGGGGCAGTAGGCCAGCCCAGAGGGACGCTAGCAGAGAGAAGGTAAGAAGCTTGCACAGCAGATACACGTATTTGTAGTCTTTTCAGAGCAATAAGGATCAGCTCCTGCCCTCCCCACATGAGAAAAGCTAGCGTTGAGTCAGTGTGTGTGAAATCCTCAAGGTAGCGTCTGTTGCTGGAGCCAGCTGGATTCATGCATATGAAACACAGGAATTCCTTTTCAGCTGGGAGTGAACGCACACACTGACCCCAGCATCAGCCTGTTGCCAGGTAGATTGTCACTTAGTCCAACCCCCCAGCTGCACAGGCCCTTGAAACTGCTGAGGTGTGGAGCGTGTGTGCCCAGGAGTGGAGGAGGGTGGCAATAACTCAGGATAAGCAGCTCTGAGACCACCAGGGCTCTGGTTTTCCTTGGGAGGTGAGGGCATAGGGCGCCTGCTTCAGCCACAGGGAGGGCATGGTTTCCAGTAACACCTGTGGCAATAGAGCCTGGAAACTTCCAATCCCAGCACACAATGTGCCTTGTTGTAGGAATCGGGCCATAAACCCGGTGCCCCCTGGCCATGCTCTGTCTTGGGTGATTCCCTGACTCCCAACCATGCCACATCAGCCAGAGATACCCGTCTTCATTCCCCCAGAAATGTGTGGGGGCAGTGTGCTGCCAAAGACCGGGCTTCTCTCCAGAGGCAGCTGCATTTCTCTTATGGCTTAGAGACTCCACAGCCTGGCAGTTGCTTTGGTAGGTCTTTGAGAAGGAAGGTGTGTTGGAGAGGCTGGCTTCAGAGGAGCCCCGTGGCCACTGAAACCAGCTGGGGCATCCTCTCCCATCCCATCCTTGAGCTTGCAGGCTCCTCTTCGCCACCTCTCTGTTGGGGCTGCTGTTTCATTAGTGCCACCCCACGCATCTCCTTCCAACAGACTGCAAGCCCCACATCACACTGCCCCAGCTCCTGCTGAGCCTGGGGCTCCTTGTTAGCCTCTGGGCCAATGGTGCCACACACACCCGCTATGGGATTCTCACCACTTGGACATCTGTTTTGCAGAGCATGGGGGAGCTGTTCCGAGTGCGGGTTGCCAGCAGCTCTATGGCACACAGCTACCTCTCCCCTCAGGACAGCAGGCCTCTCAGCCACCCTGCTATTGACAGGTAAGAGACCTCGCCCTCCAGGATAGGAGCGGCGGAGGAGTGGCTGACCAAGCCAATGGGAGGGATGGGGCACAGAGTGACCTGCCACGGGCCTGCTGTCATTTTAAGAACCTGGGCTGTGGGGCCAAAGAGGGAGGAGCCAGAGCCAGAGGGTGGAAGGCTTATAGCTAGGGTCAGGCACAGGGAACAGAGTGGGCAAAGCCAGGGCGAGGCCTTCGTTTTGCATGAAGTGAGACATGCACATCCCCTCAGCTGCTCCCCAACAAGAACTGGGCTGTCCCCTCCTCCTGCACACACCTGCCACCATCTGCATCATTGCCCAAGGGCCCTGCTGACTCCTCCAACGAGCTGCATTTGGATGCGGATGGCATTTCTCTGGCAGCTGCAGTTCCTTCTTTTACAGCTGCTGGCCAGGGTGTATGTACCCTCTGCTGGATGTGATCAGAGCTGCTCAGCTGTGTGTCTTAGGCCCCAGACTGCTAGTAGTGTGTAAAGATTCTCTTGTAGCTCAACTGTAGGGCCTGTGTTGTGGAAGCAGCAGAATCAGCTTCCATCCCTGCTGCCCTGTTAAGCCATAAGTAGCCATGACGTGAGGCCTGGAAGGCCCAGCTGGGCATGGACTTGTTGCACTATTTCTGGGGAAGGCTCTCACTGCCTTTGCCCTGCTGCTAGGAAAATCCCTTCTGGCTCCAGCCGCAGTCCCTGCCCTGCTGATGCTGGGGGTGCTACTGGTGCCCTCCACCTGGGGTCAGCGAAGGCCTGCCATTGCCGGGGTGGGGGTGCTGGCCGTGACATGGGCTGATCGACGGAGGTTGTGACCAGCCTGCTCGGCAGGATAGGAGCTAGCACTGAGTGCCTCGGGTCAGGTCAACCGTGGCATAAAGCCTCTGAAGGCCAGTCCAGCTGTGAGCGGGGCTGAGGATGCTGACAGTGCTGTGGAGCGCTGGCAGACATACGGCCGCAGTTATTATCAGAGAGCAGCACATGGGCTAGTGTTTGCTCTCTTTGCTGAACCCCAGCCCCACCCGCCCTACTACAGCTCTAGCCCCATTTTGCCCTTGACTTTGCAGGGGCTTCCACATCCCCTCACCAGGGTGCCTATAGCACCATAGACAGCCAGCTCTGCCCCTTGCTGATGGGAGCAGCCAGCCTGGGAGAGCTGGCTTCAGCGCCTCCAGCAGCAGGGCCCCTTTGCAGAGACACTGGCCTGGATGTCTGAGGAATTTCAATCTGTGGCGCCAGCGTGCTTCCCTGTGTGCACTCGCCATGCTCCTGGGCGCTGAGCTGGGCAGAACACCACCTCCCTGTCCCTGCGTTTGGAACTGTGCATGCTGACCCACTGTTGTCAGCTCTCTGCACTGGGCCGGAGCCCCGATTGTTTTGCTGTCGAACTGTTGCCATGGGCACCCCATTGTCGCCAGCTGCATCTCATTTGTTTCTCTTTGAGTGCTTGCTTACGTCCATTCCAGTAGGCTGCATGCACAGTCCATCGGAAAGATTTCCCCCAAAGGTACCTGGGAGGTTGGCTGAGGGACTCCTGGAGTCGCAACTCCATAGTGCCCTATATAGGGCTCTGCTGACCCTCTGCCTCTTCAGTTCCTTCTTACGGCCCTGAGGGTGGCTGGAACAGCAGAGCTCTCGCCTGCAGTCTTCCCCGTACCTCCTCTTTGTTTGAAGTACCTGGGAAGAGTTGAAGAAGTGGGAGTTAGTGTAGTAATAGGATAGAGCATTCCTGGTTATTGGGTAGTTTCCCATTTCCTCTGCCTGGGGCGACAGGCCAAGTCTTGGGGTCCTGCAAGAAGCCTATGCCCAGAGAGGTCCCACACTCTTCCTGCCTCAAGTGTCTAGGAGAATCTCACCTGTGGGACCATTGTACCATCTGCAGAAACTTCCAACCCAGAACCCAAAGAGAGCAAAGCTAGAGGCTCAATTTTCTTCTTTTGGAATTTGCCCTTCAACCCATGGACAGAGCCATAACTTCAGTGAGAAGTGTGCCAGCCTTAGTGAAGGAAGCAGCCTCTAGAAAGGACTTTGCTCCTCAGGAGTCCTGGCATCGGCATGCTTCCCTGATGCCGAAGGGTACGACAACTAGACAGTCGCAGCACTGCTCCCACACCCCATTGCCACATAAAAAGAAGGCAGAACAAGGCTGCCCACCGACACCAAAGACCTCGGCATGCAAGGAGAGCAGTAAAGTGTGGCTCGCATTGGGTCACTTGAGCCCTGAGCCTGCAGGCACAGCGCCATTGACTCCAGCCCTGACGAGGGATTCATGGAGTCTGGGCCTCATGGCCTCCCCTCTGAGTGATACACAGGAGGAGGAATTGAGGCTCCTCTCAATGCCAGAGGCCTACAAAGTGGCGAGGGAGCTTATGGAGGACACAGTCCTACTGGCCCCACCTTACTTGGACCCAAGTGGTGGCACCGTGAAAAGCTGCAGTGCCTTTTCAGGGCTGGAGCTACTCTGATGTCAATACCGGACGATAACGGTGCACCAGAAGCTACTCTGTAGGATTGTTTGCAATGTGGGCCTACAGGCGGAGGTGGTGATAGAGAGTGCGGACCCTATGGTTGCCATCCTGGCCCCAGAGGGCCTCTGCAGGGTCATGCTTCCCCTTATTAAAACGATCAGGGAAACCAAAAAAAACCTTGTGGCAAACACCAGCTTCCTTGCCCGCTACAGTGAAAGAAGTCAAGGAAATACTTAGAAATGCTGGCAAAGGACCAGGAACATTTTTAAATACAGCCTCCTCCAGGGTCACTCATAGTAGCCACTGCAAAGGAGCATGAGAGGCAGGGACAGCAAGGCTCCACACCAAAAGCCAAAGATGCCAGAAAGTTGGAGCTCTTTGGGAGGAAGGTGTGCACCACCGGAGGGCTCCAACTTCATATAGTAAACCAGCAGGCCTCCCCCTGGATCCAGGAGATTGAGATGTACCCTTGACCTAAAGGACGCTTACTTTACCTAACCCACGGGTGATTCCTGTTTCATCGTCAAGCAGGCTCACTGCCAATTCACAGCACTGCCCTTTGGACTGTCTGCAGCCCTCCAGTGTTCACCAAATGTATGTCAGTGGTTGCAGCCTTCCTAAGAAAGGAGTGTATGTATATCCCTAGCTCGATGGCTGGTTGGTCAAGGGACACACCAGGGTGCAGGTGGAGGCAGACGTCAGTCTGATACAAGACACCTTCGCCACATTGGTCCTTATCCTCAATGAACAGAAGGCATTGCTTATACCCACCCAGCAGATAGAGTTCATCAGGGCAGTGTTGGACTCTGGACAAACCAGGGCATCTCTCTCGGAGGCATCTTTCCTGGTCCTACAGGGCATAATAGAGGATTTAAAAAGTTACTCTCAGACCACAGCTCGGAGTTATCTAAAGATGCTGGGCCATATGGAGGCCTGCACCTATGTAGTGTGGCATGTGAGACTGCGGCACAGGCCCTGCAAGCATGGCTGGCCTCAATCTACCATCCAGCTTGGGGAACATAGGCAAAGTGGTCTGGCTTTCCTCCCTCCCCAAGTTCTAGAGACCCTAGACCAGTGGTGCTATCCTCACACCGTAAGCGCAGGAATCCCCTTCCCACCACCCCGCCCTTTGCTATGTTTGGTAACAGACACGTCCACAGTGAGTTGGGGAGCTCATCTGGACCTCAAGACTCAAGGTCTATGGTCTCAAGCAGAGTTTTCACTGCACATCTATGTCAGGGAATTGAAAGCAGAACATCTGATTTGTCAGGCCTTCCAAGAACACCATGAGGGCAAACTAGTATCGGCCCTAACAGATAGTAGAACTGTGATGTTCTGTATGAACAGACAGGACAGAGCTTGCCTCACACCCCTGTGGCAGGAAGCCCTCAGACTGTCAGAGTACAGCATCACTCAATCGATACAGCTGGAGGCATCATACTTCCCTGGGGTCCAGAATACATTAGCCAACAACCTCAACAGGACCTTCCTCATTCATGTGGGGTCAGTTTGCCCAGATGTGTTAAGAAGTATCTTCCATTGGTGTGTTGTTCCCCTTCTGGACTTATTCACCACGAACCTCAACAGAAAGTATCTGCAATTCTGCTCCTTCCAGAAGCACAGCCCTGAGTCCATCGTGGGCGCTTTTCTTATTTTGTGAACAGGCCAGCTGTTTTATGCCTTCACCTCTCATCCTCAAGGCCCTGGCAAAGATCAGGCAGGAGAGCGCTGCAGTGATTCTAATGGCCCCAGCAAGGCCCCGCCAGCACTGGCTCACCATATTCCTCGATCTCTAAGTGGACACACCAATCACTCTGCCCCTGCTCCCGTATCTGATCACCCAGGAACATGGCACCTTGTGACACCCCAATCTCATGTCACTGCACCACACAGCCTAGCAGCTCTGTGGCTGAACCCCTGGATCTAGCATGCTCAGAGCAGGTCAGAGGGGTCCTTCTTGGTAATAGGAAACCCTCCACCTTCAGTATCTAGTGAAGTGGAAACAGTTTTTGGTTTGCATGACACAGAAGGATATCGAACACACGCTGATGTCAGTTCCATCAATCTTGGATTGTTTGCTGCACATGAAGCTTATAGGGCCTATCAGGGTCATCTGGCTGCCATTTCTGTGTTCCATTCCCAGGAATCTGGTTGCTTGGCCTTCACCAACCCCTTGGTTGCTCATTTCTTGAAAGGGCTGGACAGGCTGTACCCACCAACACATTCACTGGTGGCCCAATGGGACCTCAGCCTTGTCCTCTCAAGGCTGATGGGGTCTCTGTTTGGTGCTTGAGCATCCTGCTCACTTCTATGCCTAACCTGGAAGGAGGCTTTTCTCATAGCCATGAGGGCATCTGAGCTCACAGTACTTATGTCAGAGCCTCCCTATGTGACTTTCTTCAAATATAAGGTTCAGCTTCACCCTTATCCGACTTTCCTACTGATGATGGTCTCCCATTTCCACCAGGGCGAACCAGGGCCTTTTCCTCTCGCTTTTCTTCCCAAAGCCACACACTAGCATCAGGGAGCAGAGGCTGCACTCATTGGACATAAGGAGCATACCTGCTGCGGGAGGAACACAGATGGGCCAAATCGGAGCACGTGTTGTTCTGACCCAGCCCCAGGGTACCAGCACCAGGTGCCCCCCACTCCATATCCCAACACCCAGAGTAGGGAGCCAGGCCCAGCCACCCCAGCAGCCCCATCAGAGCCACAGTCACATTGTTCATGCCATGTGATATGCTCAGCAAAGTGCTGCACAGAGACCCAGTGCTGGGAGCAGTCAGCCCCTGCCCTCTCCTGGCTCTGCCACTGGTTGTGCTCAGGACCGCAGGAGATGCTGGTAGGCATGAAGGGGTTGCTTCATTCGCAGAGCTGGGTGTGCCTTTCAGCAGTGGGTTTCAAAGATTCCACTCCCCATTCCTGTGTCGGTTACCCTCCCGTGCATCTGATCCACCATGGTCCTTCAGGTGCAGCCTGTAGGTGAGGAGGGCAGAGTTGCCTGGACTGAGAAAACTAGCATCTCTTGTTCTGCTTCTGACAACAGGAGGTGGGAGCAAACTTCCATCGCCCCCAGGAGAGCCACTCACCTTTGCCCATGGAATCCACAGAGACCCTGGCAGCTGAATCCCCTGAACCATTTGGATGCTGGAGCAGCTTGTCTTAGAGGAGTCTGCCACCTGCTGGCCCCTCTGGGGGTTACATGGCCTCAATTCCTGGCCAGCCTGCACTCAGCTCTGGCTGCTATTGGCTCTACTCCCTGGCTCCTCTCCATCCTATCCCCACACTTGAAGTCTTTGCTGGGCCCTGAGCTGTCCTGAGGATGTTCACAGCCCTTAGTCTTGCTGAGTACTGACATAGATGGAGTGGCAGGATCAGGGGCTGCCACGGGCACAGGCCCCTACACGTCCTTTGCTCCAGGCATTCTTCTGGTCAGCCACCTGCTCACACCATCTTCCATGTCCTGCAGCAGCCATCTCCCCAGCATGTCGCTACTTGCCTGACCTTCGTTGAGAGACCCGCCTTCTCCCAGCAGGGGGGCCAGGTTGCTTATTCGCTGATTTGTCTCTGTCTGAGCCAGCCAGGTAATAACGATTTAGTTAGTATCTCTACTGAGCTCAGGCCTAGGAGCTGCCCAACCCAGATCAGGACCTGTTGAACTAGGCGCTGCACAAACACAACAAAAGGACAGTACAAAGCAGCTGCACCTCTCTTGGCCCCACCAGCTCTTTCTGTCACTGCAGACCTCCTGAGAGTCTGTCTTCTCTCTCAGCATGTATCTTTCCCTGGCATCATAGAATATTAGGACTAGAAGGGACCTCATTAACTCATCTAGTCCAACCCCCCTGCAGGACCACTCCCACTAAATCATCCCAGCCAGGATTTTGTTTAATTGGTCCTTAAATGTTTCCAAATATAGAGATTCCACCATCTCCCTAGGTAACCCATTACAGTGCTTCACCACCCTCTTAGTGAGCAAGTTTTTTCTAATATCCAACCTAGACCTCTGCAGCTGCAACTTGAAACCACTGCTCCTTGTTCTGTCCTCTGTTACTACTGGGAACAGCCAAGCTCCCTCCTCTTTGGAGCACCCCTTCAAGTAATTGAAGGTTGCTGTCAAATCTCCCCTCAGTATTCTCTTCTGCAGACTAAAGCCTAGTTCCTTCAGTCTCTTCTCATAAGTCATGTGCCTCAGCCCACTAATCATTTTTGTTGCCCTCTGCTGGACTCTTTCTAATTTGTCCACATCCTTTCTGTAGTGGGGAGCCCAAAACTGGACCCAGTATTCCAGGTGCGGCCTGACCAGTGTCGAATAGAGGGGAATAATCACATCCCTCAATATGCTGGCAATGCTCCTGCTGATGCAACCCAATATGCTTTTGGCCTTTTTGGCACCAAGGGCACACTGTTGACTCATACCCAGCTTCCCATCCACCATAACTCCCAGGTCCTTTTCTACAGAGTTGCTGCTTAGCCGATCGGTCTCCAGCCTGTAGCAGTACATGGGATTTTTCCATCCTAAGTGCAGGACTTTGCACTTGTCCTTGTTGAACCTCATGAGATTTCTTTTGGCCCAATGCTCCAATTTGTCCAAGTCTCCCTGAATCTTATCCTTAACCTCCAGAGTATCTACCATTCCCCCCAACTTGATGTCATCTGCAAACTTACTGAGCGTGCAGTCTATCCCATCATCTAGATCATTAACAAAGATGTTAAACAAAAACTGGCCCCAGGACCGACCCCTGGTGCACTACGCTGGTTGCCAACTAGACATTGAGCCATTGAGCCCAATGATCTAGCCAGCTTTCCATCCACCTTATGATCCATTCATCTAACTCATACTTCCTTAACTTGCTGACAAGAATGCTGTGGAAAACCGTATCAAAAACTTTGCTAAAGTCAAGGTATATCAGGTCGATGGCTATTCCTGCATCTACAAAGCCAGTTATCTCAAAATAGAAGGCAATCAGGTTGGTCAAGCATGATTTGCCCTTGCTGAATCCATGCAAACTGTTCCTGATCACCCTGTTTTCCTCCAAGTGTTTCAGAATGGATTCTTTGAGGACCTGCTCCATGATTTTTCCAGGGATTGAAGTGAGGCTGATTGGTCTGTAGTTCCCCGGATCCTCCTTTTTCTCTTTCTTAAAGATAGGTAACATTTGCCTTTTTCCAATCATCCTTGACCTCCCCCCAATTGCCACGAGTTTTCAAAGATAATGTCCAGTGGCTCTGCAGTCACATCGGTCAACTACCTCAGCACCCTTGGATGCAGTTCATTTGGCCCCATTGACTTGTGCAGGTCCAACTTCTCTAAGTAGTCCCTAACCTGACCTTCCAGCACTGGGAGCCGCTCTCCTTCTCTGGGCACATCCTTCTTCTCTTTATGTGAGCGCATCCACCTACGATGGCTCTTCTTCACTTTAGTGTGCACTGATGTGATGCCATGAACTTACATGGATGCCCCTGCCTTGAATGCCAGTGGTGTGAGATACAACAGCGATCCAGGGGATAGATGGTTGAGAATTGGGAATGGATAGGACGGAAGGAAGGTGGGGGCAGCATTTGTGGTGAGAGCATGTTGAGACCAAGCACACAGTCAAGACAAAACACACAGGAAGGCGAAAAGGCTGGGCAGCATAACACGCTGACCGCTCCATTGGAACTGCATGCTCTCACATCAGGAGCTGGGGGAGAGAAGGTTCCTGAACCTGCCTGCAGGTTAGGGGGCTCTGCAGGGAAGCCTGCCATCCAAGGCAGTCTGGGAGGAGCCAGCCTAGAATAAGGTTTGTGATTGGAGCCTCACTGCCTTAGGGAGCAGCCTGCTTTGTCTCTCTCTGGTTTTGGTCAGTGGGTGTTTTTGATATGGATTCTAAGAAATAAAGTGGCATTACCATGCACCCTCCAGCAGGAGCACCTGGTGTTTTTACTCGCAATTTCCATGTGTATGAGAGTAGATAAATTGGCTAGGTGTAGAGAGTGCAGCACTACACTGGTTTGTGTGCCCCACACCTCCCCTAGCACTGCCTGCAGGCGGGGGAGGTCGGGGTGCCCTGCTGTTCCCTTCTAACAGTCAAAGTGCTCTAGGAAGCTTCTGCTATCTTGTGATGGATCAACCCTACCCCTTACGGCAAGCCTCTAGTCTCCCTTCGGGCCTAGGCTAGCTGCTGCAACCCATGCTGTGTCCTGGGACAGGCCAGCCCTGAGTAAGGCCCCTGCCACTAATCCCTGTCCTTGTCCCAGCAGAGCACTGCAGCTTGGTGGCCCAGGTGGGCCCCCCCATGTGAAGCTGGTGGTGGAGTGGGACCTGATCACCAAAGAACGGTGAGTTTTCAGCATCATGGTGCCCGGCTGAGCAGTGATGGGCACAGTGGGCAGAGCTTCTTACCCGGGGCAAGCTTGGTGCAGAGAGCTGCTGCTGAGGACTGGAATCAGAAAAACGGCGTCACCGCAGCTGGAAGGAAACATTTCGGTCATCAATGCTTTGGCCCCCTTCGCCACCTTAGCCTCAGGCGTTACTCCTGCGACCTCACCCTGCTGTGTCACCCAACAGAATCAGAACCAACTAATTGGATCCCTAAGTCTCTTACTTATTAATGTCCCAACCCTGGTGGCCTCACTCAGGGAAGCCTCCCACGATTTGGCCTGCTAAGAACTACTTGCCTGTGTCTCCTTCTGGGACTGCAGGGTTAGCCAAGAACAATGAGAGTCCATGCACACTGCTTTTAGTGACTCCAGAGTGCCTCTGACAGAGCAATGCTAGATTTACACCAAAGAACATAGAATCTCTCTCTGGGACCTAGGGTGGCCCTCCACATACAACTGGTTTGCACTCAACCCCAGCCAGACAGCAACTCTTTAGCAGTGAGGGACTATTATTCTGCCCTGGCTTCCACAGGATCAGATGGTTACGTCTGTGCCCGTTTGGTCAAACACAACCCGCGTCACTACAGCGGAGCGTTGTCTAGAATCAGAGCTTCCTGCGCTTGGAGGAATGGCTCGGCCTCATTTGAGTGGTTCTGTAGTTCCACAGATGGTTCTCGGGGTTGGCCTGTCCCTACCGGCCCATAAGCACTGATGTAAAACAAGGGGGGGAGCTGGGTGTCAAATGCTGCCGTGATCAGATAAGCGACTCTGGACAAATGTCCCCTTCCTCTGGTGGGCTGTCTGCCCATGCAGGGCTGGACCAGTCTGCCTGCATCCAGGGGAGGGGATTCTCATAACACATAGGCTATTAGTTCAAAACAACTTCCTACCTTAGGACAGGTCATACTGTAACTCAACTCCGGAACTCCCTACCTTAGGATATGGAGACAAATACCCCGAATGGCTTGGGCGAGAGCAGGACAGTTTCAGTTTGCTATCATGCTGCATCAAGGGGATTGGAGCCCTGCCAACAGAGTGCACGCACGAATGATGCTGCACAGACACTGCCTCCCTTCAACACCCTCTTCTGCCTTTGCAGCCTGTTTGGCAGCATCCAGGAGGAGGTGGTGCAGGACACCGAGAGCGTCCGGCTGCAACAACAGGCCCATCAGCAGCAGCACAGTTGCACCCTGGATGAGTGCTTCCAGCTGTACACCAAGGAGGAGCAGGTGTGTGCTGGGGGCTGGCTGTGCATGCTGGGCCTGGCGTTTCCCTTTGTGCTGGGGCATCAGGCATGGGAGATGGTGGGGTAGGTGTGGGAGAGGGTTGAGCACAGGGTGCCCCAGAGCACCACGCATAGGGCTGTTCCTTGGCTTTAGCCCTCACCTACCCAGCACTGCCTCCTGCTCTGGCTCCATGCCTGGCTCCCAGCTCACCCATTACCCTGGTGGCTAAGGTGAGGCACCAGCTAGGAATGACAGACAGACAGACAGACAGACAAAGACATGATGGGTCCAGCTAGAAGGAGAACAGAGGGGAAGGGAAGGGAAGCCTGCCTTGCTTTGCCCTGCCCTAGGCCACGCTGGACAAATGCTGCTGGAGGGATGGACATGACAAGGATGGACACAGGGCATGGCCATCCACAAGACAAGCTGCTTCCATGTCTCCCCAGGGGCTCTGGAGCCGAAGCCTTGCTGTCAAGTGGCCTCCCAACCCCCTTCCCAGCAAGAGACTTCCCCTTAACAGTTCAGTCAGTTGCTGTTTGGCCAATGATCCCAGCGGGTGGGATAATCTCCATCCTCCACACAATGGCCCCTGCCCCTCAGCTCTGCCCCACACCCATCTCTCCTCATTTGCTCCTCAGACCTCACCTGGTATGTCAAGGTGGTGGAGGGGTCAGCTTGAGACCAGTTCCCCTCTGCACAATGCCCACTGCCCTTTCAGGCATGGGATTTCTGTGCCAGCCCAGTCGTGGCCTGGCCCAGGGTGCCAGCCATGCACAGATACAGGACAGCTCTCTGCCCTGGCAAGTGGGCAGGCTGAGCACAGGACAACTGGTGGACACGATCAATGGGGCAGAGGATCGGGACTTGATGAGTGGCAGTCAGGGCCAGATTAAGGAGCTCCAGGGCCCCGGGCTGCCAACCACTGTTGTCCCCACCCCCACAAATCTGGGGCCCCAACCCACCACCACCATGGGGCATCCCCCTTGGGGCCCCAGCCTCCCACCGCGATGGCCTGCAGGCAGGCTGGGGGGGAGAAGGGGTGTCCCTGGGTCCAGAGGCTGCTCTCACCAGTGTTCTGTCCCTG
Source organism: Pelusios castaneus (assembly GCA_007922175.1). Classification (NCBI taxonomy): domain Eukaryota; kingdom Metazoa; phylum Chordata; order Testudines; family Pelomedusidae; genus Pelusios; species Pelusios castaneus. The sequence continues at coordinate 710,608 of ML686206.1, forward strand.
GTCTAGCTGGTCTGCCTCGGGGGGCAGTCCGACTGGCACACACTGTGGCCTCCGGTGCAGAACCCCAGCACCCCAGGACCTGGAGGGCTACACCAGAGGCCACACTATGCATGAACCAGCCCTATCCCTGGAGCACCGTGGTGAACAAGCACCGGCCGGCCCCACCCCCAGGGCAGAGCAGCTGGCCCAGGGGCAGGGTGGGAGCGCCGCAGAGCCCAGCCTCTGGTCCCTGGTCCCTGATCCCTGCAGCGCCAGCAAGGGCCCTCCCAGTGCCCCCCAGGCCCTGCCAGTGTTGTGATGGCCTGAGCGGGGAGAGAGGGCAGAGCATAAAAGGGCCTTAGGGGTCGGGGCTCGCCCTTTAGGCCGGGGCCCAGAGTTGCAGCCCCTATAACCTCTGTGTTGATCCAGGCTTGGCAGCAATGGATGGCCAGAAGTCTCAGCTCACGTGGGTCACTAGCTCCTCCCAGCCTGTCTGCCCCATCTGCCAGGGCAGAGGGGCCCTGCCATGATCCAAGGCCCTAACCCACCTAGGTGCCAGCCTGACTGTCACAGACAGCCCAGCCAAACTCTCCTACAGCTCTGCTTCTCCACCGCCTCGCCCTGCCCTAGGGTCTGGGCTATTCCTGCTGCAGAGAGGGGGGGATTGGTGAGGGGGACGCAAAAGGGGCAAAGCCATTCCCCAGGCCGGGGAGAGCTCAGTGCATTACCCTCCCTGGTGAAGAACCATGGGCCTTTCAATGGCAAAACTGCCTAGTGAGTCTGTGTGATGCCTCCTCCTCCTGGATGCAGTCAAAGTGGCTCAGCTGAGTGTCAGAGACCCTATATGGCTAGTAGGGGATTCTCCTCCAACCCAAAATCCTAGAGCCTCTGCTACTGGAGGTCCTGGTGTGCAACACAATGGCAGCTGGACAATGTTATTACAGTGTGGTAGGGAGCGCACTGCTTGCCCCCCAGCATGGAGAGCCCCAACCCAGTCTGGCCTTCGGCACAGCTCAGGGCCCGACCTACTAGGGCCACACAAACACATGGGTGATGTCCAGCATGGCCTGTGTATGGTATTTTGTATCCCCAGCTGGCCCCTGATGACGCCTGGCGGTGCCCGCACTGCCAGGTGCTGCAGCAAGGCGTGGTGAAGCTGAGTCTCTGGACACTGCCCGACATCCTCATCATCCACCTGAAGCGGTTCCATCAAGCGGGTGAGCGCCGGGCCAAGCTCTCCACCATGGTCTGGTTCCCTCTCTGCGGCCTCAACATGGCCCCACATGTGGCCAAGAGAAGCCAGGGTGGGAAGCAGGCCCACGGCCAGTGGGCATCATGGAAGCAGCTGCCTTACTTCCCTGAGAGCTCCCATCTCGACTTCCTCTATGACCTGTACGCCGTCTGCAACCATCATGGCAGCATGCAGGGCGGGCACTACACCGGTGAGTGCACAGGGTGTCTTGTGGGGTGGGCACTACACTGCTGATGGCACCCCAAGCTGAGATTGCCAGTGCCCCAGCCCAGTATTGGGGGGTGCTGGCTTTGAGCTGGGAAGGACATTTGAAGTGCAGGTGCACTGCGGTGGTGATGCTGCCTGGCGAATTGCCCCCGTGCTGCCCTCACTCTCACTGCAGTTTGAGTCCCAGCAGGCAGGTGGATGGGTAGGTCCCATCTCGAAGGAGCCACTGGCTGCATTGTACTAAGCCCCAAACCAGCAGCTGCCCAATCCAGCCTCCTCCCGCATGCCACCCGCTCCAATTGTCCTGCAGTTCATGGCTACCTTCCTAACACCCAGCTGTGCTCTCTGCCCAGCCTACTGCCGCAACTCACTGGATGGCCACTGGTACAGCTACGACGACAGTGCCGTAGAGCTGGTCCTGGAGGATGAGGTCTGCACGCGGGGTGCCTACATCCTCTTCTACCAACGAAGGAATGTCATCCCCAGCTGGTCAGCCAGCAGCTCCATGAGAGGTATGTCCCTGCCTTCCCCAGAGAGACCTGTCGCTGGGTGGAGCCCAGACCATTGTGCAGTTTGCAGAGCCACTCAGGGCTCACTCCTGGGGCAGGGCGGCTGCCATGCCTTGGCTCCCTGGAGGAATTCCCATGGCCGAGTTGTTCCAGGGCTAGCACAATAGCCTCGCTCAGCGTTGGCCCAGCCCTGCCTGGGAGGGGACGGCTGTCCTGCAGTCGGGCGGTGACTATGCTGCAGGAGCTGTCAGGGATTGCTTTCCTCTCGCTATCACGGGTAACACAGCGGTAGCTATATGGCCACCCGCACGTAGGCACAGAGTCCCCAGCTGGCTGTACCCGGTCCCCAGCCTGTGCCACTGTGGCTGTGCTGTTGCTGGCAGCCGGCGTGGCTACAACTACGCAGGCTGCAGCCAACCCTCGCATGCAGGCAGACTTCTCCTCAATGCCCAGTCCTGGGGGTGTAAATCACACCTGTTAGCACCAGCGGCCAACCCACCTGCTCCCAGTCGCAGCGCCCCGTGACAGACACTGGCCCGGTCTGTCACCAGTGTGAGCAGGGAGCGCCCTGAGCAGAGAGGGCTCAGCAGTTGCCATGACGCCTACCTGGCTTTCACGTGACTAGTGGACCTGCTCCAGGGTGGAGTGAAAGGCGCAGAGGGGTTGACTTGGGGGTCACAGAGACCAGGGGAATGGGGGAGGGGAAGAACAATTCTCATACACACACGCACAATCACAAAGCATGCGGACACATCGTGCACACAAAGTGCTCGCACCCCCACCTCACACAACAGCCAGTGACAAGCACAGCCCCCCCCCAGCCTCTGCACAGTCACAGAGCACGTACGCCCCCTCCCCCAGCGATGTGTGCATTTCCCTAACACCCCCCCCCCCACATCCCTCCTGAATTTCCCAACCCCCCTCCTCCCCCTAGCTGTCAGCTAGTAACATAGTGTTATACCAGTTGGAAACTAGCCCTCACACATCCCCTGTAAATGCCAACACCCCCCCCCCCCCTTTGATTTCCGGGGGGGGGGCGGGGATCCCTGCCAATTACTCCTCCCTTGTGGCATAAGTGCACTGCTCTGTTTGTGCTGCCACCCTATGGCTGACACATGTAACTGCACACTATGGCACATGCTATTTTGTTTTTTCTTGCCTGCAGCCACTGGGCTTAGATCCTTTGGTTTTGGGGTGCCTAGGAGACCCCAAAGGCCTGAGCATCCACAGCTCCACTGGCCTTGGTCAAGGCTACAGGAGATACAAAGCCCTCAGGAAGGGTGCCTCAGGCAGGAATCCCAACACCGCAGGCGTGGGCCAGGGTGAGCGTTGGCTGGCCTCCTGCCCCTGGGAGTGGGCCTGCAGGTCTGCCAAGGACCAAGGCAGGAGTGGAAGGGCTAATGGGACTTGCAGGTTGTGCATGAGGCCAGCTATATTACCTTGGCTCTGCAGGGCTCGGGACAAGCTGGTCCCTAAAAGCCCCTGGTCAGGGTCCCGCTGGGCTCTGGGGCAGGAATAGGACCAGCCCACCTCATCTCTAGCTGGGCCAGACATCCTATGATGGCCATCTGTAAGCTCTGCACACAGCTGCACCCCCGCCGCCACCCACCCCAGCCCTCCCCCTGGCTCCCAAGGATCCTGGCATGGGGGTCTGTGTGCAGGGGGAGCAGGGAGGAAAGTTAATGCAGTTGCTCACTCAAAAGGGAGGTCGCAGGGAGCTGTGGACAGCCTGATCCCAGGGCAGCTGTTTCAAGCTGCTTTGGGTGTTTTGGTGCCATCCTCTGCCCCACTGGCTCTGTGCCCTGGTAACGCAGGTTCCCCTACAGGCTCCACCAGTTCCTCCATGTCGGATCACTGGCTCACACGGCTCAGCAGGAGCAGCAAGAGAGAGAGCCTGGTGTCCTGGAGCTCCATGGCCTGTCCCTCTCTCCTGAAGGCCCCTGACTCTCCTGTCTTCTCTGATGCTGCAGCTGGCCAGGAGAAAGGTTTGTGGGTTCCTGTGCCCACCCCCTGAGCAGCAAACCCCACCAGTGGAAAATCCCCCTCCCCCTGACAGGGCTCTGTCATGTCGGTAAAGAGGATTCAGTCCCATGAGCTTCATAGCAGGAGCTGGGCACCGCCTGGGCAGCCCTGGGGGATCCAGGGCAGTTGGCTTGTGGGCACTGGGCATCATGCCCACATGGCAAAGGTCAGGCTGTGTCTTGACACTACAAAACACTTCAAGCCCAGATGCCAGTTTGTTTCCCCAAAGGCTCGTTCCCCAGTAATCCCAGCCCAGCCCTTGACATCAGAGCCCGAGAGGAGTCCAGCCCAGTGTGAGGGACAGAGCACCCCATTCATCAGCATCATGCAGAGGAAGGGGTAGGCCAGCACAGTCACAGGCAGGTGGGGAGGGACAGTACGGATCCTGGCCCCCCCCTAACAGCTGGGAGGGCCAGAGGGCTGAGGTCAAGCACAGTTGGTCCAGCCACCCACTTCCACTGTGGGGGTGCCCACTGTAACAGTGCTGGTTGTATGCACTAGTGTCATGTAACCCAAGGTGTCCCAGGCCACCTCCCCCCATCACCTGTTCTGGTGGAACTAGAACTCCCTCATGCCTGGGACCAGTGGAGGCAGCATTCAGGTCAGGCCATTCATTGCTACTACCGTTTGTGTGCCCACCAACCCCAGCTGTACTACCCCTGAGGGAGAGACAGGCCCAGCCCAGATGAACAAAGAGGGGAGCAAAGCAGGGAGGAAATGACCTGCCTAACATCACATCACAAGTCAACAGCCACACTGGGACTAGAACACCAGTCTCTAGATTCACTGACTAAGAGCCCAAGCCACTGGACCACATTGCCAGCTAGCTCGCCTCTGCTTCTTACAACCTAAGCAGACCTTGCTCTGGCTCACTCCTGGGCACCTCCAGAGGCACTGGGGGGATAGTGCCCATCCTGAGCTGGCCCTGGGCAATCCACACAGCATGGGCACACAGTTCTGCACTGGTGCCCGCCAACCTATCTGTGTTTCTCTTTCAGGAGGCTTTGAGTCGAGGCCCCTGGTGCGAGGCATTCAGGGGCTCAGTGTCAGCATGAAAGCATCCCCCACAAAGCCCAGGCTGGGAGCCTCCAAGCCAGCGCATCTCCGCTGGTCCTTTGCAGGCAGAGACAAGCCACAGGCTGCTATGTCCGGGGAGCTGGTGGAGTACCTGGAATCTGGGCGCAGGCCTCGCTACACCAATGAGTCCATTGTCCCCCTCATGACTGATGCCACTGGCAGTGAGAGCCCCCCAGCCCTGGAAAAGCCTCCATTGAATCTGACAGGGTCTGGGACTGGGAGGGATCATGGGGCTGGAGGGGCCAGTGGGAATTCTCAAGATGCCATAGAGAGTGCTGTGGAGAACCACAACAAAGTGCCTCCAGCCACCGAGAGGGCCGGGACAGTGAAGAGGGGCAGCAAACCAAAGGAAGCCACGGGCCTGCAGAGGACGCCCAAGAAGCTAGAGCTGCCAAGCAATACTGGAGTTCTCCAGAGAGTTAAGGACTCAAAGAGCAATGGGAGCAAAGTGAGCTCCAATGGGGCAGCCCACGCAGGCACCTGCCTTTCCCACAGCTCCCTGAAGGACAGAGGGGTACCGGTTAGGGATGGGGACCACAGCCAAAGAATCCCTGCTAAGGCTGGGGAGCATGGCAGGGACAGGAAGCCTGAGGCCCAGAGGCAGCAAGGAGGGAAGAGCACCATCTTCAGGGCTGGCTTTCTGAAGAAGGAGCCCAAGCGGTCGAGTGAGTCACAGCCAGCAATGGGTTCCTCCCAGATGTTGCACTCCAACGGCGCCCTGAGTGGCATTAGTGAGGGCAGGGCCAATGGCACGCTGGGCTGGCGTGACAAGGAGATCCTGGCCAATGGTAGGATCAGCTGGTACGAGATAGGCATCAAGCGCTCGCAGAGCTCCACCAGCATCCACAGCAAGGCTGCATGGGCCCTGCGAAGGTCGGCTTCACTCCACCAGCACAGCCACAGCACGCCGGTAGAGACGACAGCCTGTGGCACCTTGCAGAGCATCAAGTACCACATGGCCTCTTTGAGCAGGAAGAAACCAGTGCCTGAATCCAGCTTCTAGCCTAGTGTTTCCCAGAGCTGGAGGATAAGTGTGGTGGTAGCCATAAGCTGGGGCAACAGGGCTCAGAGGCAGGAAACGGACAGTCCCAGCAGGCAACTGCCAGGGCCTGTGATGTCCACTGAGGCAGTGTTGGGCCAGTCTCTGGGCTCTTGGGTCCTGCTGGGGCTGAGTCCCAGTCTCCTCCCCTAGGGTTCCTGAGGAAGCCATCTCCTTCTTTGCCTGGATGCATGGGCCCCCTTGTGACCTATATGCACACAGCATGCCTTAATAGGATGGGCCCAGCATGAGAGCAGGAAGGGATGGGTGTGGGGGTGAGCAGAGGAAGAGTATTTATTCTATACTGAGAGAGAGTTTTATTCAAGCAGTCCAAGACGCTTTTTGTTTTGTAAAAGGCTACTATTTTTCATATTGAGGACGGGGTGGGGGTGGTGGGATCTTTTGAGCACCGAGGTCTATGCAATAATAAAGTCTTCTACTGAGCTGTTATATGCAGGCCTGGCTGGTGCACGTGAGGGTGGGAGGGTGAGCAGAACGTGCTGGGAAAGCCATGTCAAACGAGCACAGAGCTGGGGCTGTGGGTTGGGGCTGCTGTGGAGAGAGCCTGGCGGAGCACCTCTGGAAGGGCCAAATAGCTGTCTGCCGCATGGGGTGATGCCGAGCTGGTCAGCGAGTTCCTGCACTCCACAGACGGCATCTCCACTGACCCCAGCACCCTGTACAGCACCATGGGTCCCTGATTGAGCGCTTCTCTCCGGGTCATTGACTTTGGCATACTGCCCCAGACCCTGCACCCTACGCGTGTGTCATATCCCTGCCACAGACCCCCATGAGTCATTCATCCTGTGCCGCACATGTGTCACTGACATGTGACATCCCCACTCCAGACCCCATGTATCATCTACACCCCTGCCCCATACCGTGAGGCGTACAAGGGCTGCACTTGTCTTTGGAAGCCAGCGTAGGGCAGGTGTGATGTGCTGGATGTTCCTGAGGCTGGTGGGTTCATTCTCAGGTGCTGTAGCCCCCCCACAGGTGGTGCTGGTGGAGTAACAGGCCAGGTCACTGCCCAGGCACATGGCTAGAGGCAGTAGCCTTGTGCAGGGCTGGTAATGGCACCCCGCCCTGCTAGGCTCTAGGTGGATGATCAAAGCCAGCGCTGGGCACCCATGACAAAGCTGTCTCTGGCTCTTCGCCCCACCATGACATGACTCCCGCGCCATGCCCTTACCACCAAGCGCCTTAGCAGCCAGTGCTGTCGTGGTGCCCTACACTGGAGGGGAGCACAGCAGTCTCGTGACTGCCCCACGCTTCTAGGGCCAGGCTGTGATGAGGCCAGAAAGTGACCCCAGCTTTCCACCAGGCCTCTTAGCTCCCTAACTATGCAAGCTGGCCTTTCACTGGCAGGCTGAGCCAAGAGGCCACAGCTCAAACAGGTCCTGAAGTCAGATCTAACCCTGGCAGAGAGCCAGGCTGTAGCACCAGGGGTGGGAGGAGCCTGCCAGGGCAGTGTGCCAGTGCTGTACAAAGGCCCTGTGGGGCTCAGAGCCAGCACACAGAGTGGTTTCCTTTAAGCTAAAGGGCCTCGCTGGCAATGAGTTTTACCCCGTGCTACACTGTACCCCTGGCCGTACTGCCCCATGGGAGAGTCATTGAGCTGCCAGCCAGGGGCTTTGAATGTCCTCCAATCAGCCTGCAGCAGCACACCACGCCCAGCCAGGCAGAGGTGCCAGCTGCAGAGCCGGCACTGGCAGGAGTGGGCCATAGCAAAGCTCCCCAGCTCCCTTCGTTACCAACACAGTTACTAAGGAACAGGAGCAGGCTGCAGCCATGGCCTCCAGGGCAAAGCGAGCTCCAAATCTGCAGCCCGAGCAGGAGGACTTTGCCTTCCAGGCCAGGCTGTCTGTGTATGGGCTGATGCAGGAGATGCAGAGGCAGCTCAGAAAGGTTTGTATAGGGAGTGGGGAGATTCGTCACTGCCTAGGTTTGGGCCATCCTGCACCACTCTCACTCGGGCTCTTTGCCTGCAAGGGGGTGGCAGGACCTGCCTCATCTTTAAAACCCATGCTGTGGGTGTGGAAAATGCCAATCAGCACACCCACATGCACCAGCGCACTCCACCCAGCATGTGCGCACTAGAAGGGGGCGTGAACAGTCAGCTGGGCTTCTGTGGAGCCATGGCCAGGCAAGTGGGGCTGGGCAGGCTGTGGTGGGAGGAACACTGACTGGGTACGTGGCCTCTTCTCGCACAGCAGCAACTCAATGTCCTGGGCAAGCAGGGAGCCTTTCCCATGAGCTGCAAAGTGCTTTTCTCTGCAGGCTCCAAAATAAAGGCCTGGCTTGCCTCAAAGGGGGGGAGAAAACCCAGGGTGAACAGCAGGGCTGGACCTGTGCAACACTTAGGCTATGTCTACACTTAGAAATTTAGGTCGATTTTACTAAGTCAACTTTAAGTTGACCTTATTAAGTCAACTTAGAGTCTACACAGGACTCTTAAGTCGACTTAAAGCTCACCTTACTAAGTTGCCTTAGAGAGTCTACACTAGCGGGATTGCTCAGCCACCTCTGCCATCTCAGGCCAGTAGGGAGAAGGAAGGGTGAGGATTGGTTGAATTAGCTGTGACATCACCATCCCACTGACTGACAATAAAGCTTTTCATATGGCAGCAGCAAAGGGGACAGAGACTGAGGAAAGGGAGAAAGCAGCATGGGTTATGCTGAGCCGATCTAGTAGCAGTGCCCTGATGTTCCATCCAGTCCACAGTGGCTGTGAAAAGGCTGCTGGTGTGGAGAAAGTGAAGTGTTATTTTCCTCTTCACATAGCACAAGAACTAGGGGATACCCAATGACATTAATAGGCAGCAGGTTTTAAACAAACAAAAGGAAGTATCTCTTCACACACTGCACAGTCAACTTGTGGAACTCACTGCTAGGGGATGCTGTGAAGGTCAAGACTATAACTGAGTTCAAAAAAGAGTTAGATATGTTAATGGAGAACAGGTCCATCAATGGCTACTAGCCAAGATGGTCAAGAATGCAATCCCATGCTCTGGGTGTCCCTAGCCTCTGCCTGCCAAAAGCTGGGAGAGGATATCAGTGGGTGCGTCACTTGATAATTGACCCATTCTGCTCATTTCTTCTGCAGTGTCTGGCTTTGGCTGCTGCTGGAAGGCAGGACACTGAGGTATCTGCCCATTGGTCTGACCCCGTATGACTGCTGGATCTTATGGAGAATTCTCAGCTGGAGAATGAGCTAGTAAGGAGAAATGGGGCATGACCACCGAGTTACCTAGGAGAAAGGGGTCACAACACACCCCTGAACATGGGCCAGCAGAGGATCAGGCCAATCCTGAGTGGCAGAGGGCAAGACAGCGGGGTCACTGAGGCTATGTCTACACTTGCACTTTTAAGTCGACTTTAACTAAGTCGACTTAGTTAAGGTGACTTTAAGTCGACTTAGTTAAGTCGACTTAGTGTGTCTACACTTAAAATTAAAGTCGACTTAAAGGGGAACTTACAAAGTCGACCTAGAGCGTCCACACTGGAAGCTCTAGGTCGACTTTGTGGGGCTAGGGAAACCTTGGGCAGGCCCACGGTGGCGGGGGGGGGGGCACCCCCTGTGTACAATGGGGCAAAGGGGGACAGGGACCCTGGCAGGGCAGAGCCCTGTGTATGACACTGTCTGGATTTAGGGAAGCATTTATGATATTATTTTCAATGGATATCTCATAAATGCTATAATCCATAGGAACTATGTCATGTTTGGTATCAATAGAAAGGTAGTAATTTGCTGGGAATGATTATATAGTTTATGTCTAGGAATTCTATTTTGATTAGAAGTTAAGAATTTGATGTTATATCCATACTTTAACTTGTGTCAATCTGGACAAATGTCTTAGAGGGGAGGGTGTGAACAACCATTGTCTCCTTAATGTTTAGGAATTTGCCAGGT
>ML686206.1:720705-740018 GCA_007922175.1 Pelusios castaneus
GGGTGTGAACAACCATTGTCTCCTTAATGTTTAGGAATTTGCCAGGTAGAATGGTCCCAGGGAGTATCCTGATGAGCCATTGAGGACATAAAGAATACAACCATTGTATCCTTAATGGCTCATTAGTTTACTCCCTGGGTTCATATCACCTGGCAAATTCCTAAACATTAAGGAGACAATGGTTGTTCACACCCTCCCCTCTAAGACATTTGTCCAGATTGACACAAGTTAAAGTATGGATATAACATCAAATTCTTAACTTCTAATCAAAATAGAATTCCTAGACATAAACTATATAATCATTCCCAGCAAATTACTACCTTTCTATTGATACCAAACATGACATAGTTCCTATGGATTATAGCATTTATGAGATATCCATAGAAAATAATATCATAAATGCTTCCCTAAATCCAACAGAGTCTTGTGGCACTTTTAAAGACTAACAGATTTATTAATCACATGAGCTTTCGTGGGAGAAAATCCCACTTCGTCAGACGCTTTGAAGATAGGAAAGTTACAGAGTGGGAGGAAATTAAATGCAGGGGAGTGTATGACATAGCATCAGGTCAGGCTGTAACAGCAAATCAAAATAGGTGTTAGGATTCAAAACACTGGGGAACAGCACATAGAGGAGGGGGAGGTCAATTCACTTGATGTAATGCGAGAAAAATCCATAGTCCCTGTTTAACCCCAAAACAACTGAGTCAAATTTGCATATAAGTTCGAGTTCTGCAGACTCTCTTTGAAGCTGTGATTTGTTATCCATCTGTTTCAACACAGCTATTAACAAGTCATTAAGGGAGTGAGCAGGGAGATTAAAGTGTCCCCCTACAGGTTTTGCAGTGTTGCAATTTCTGATGTCAGATTTGTGTCCATTGATTCTTTGGCGCAGAGACTGTCCTGTCTGTCCAATATATAAGGCAGAGGGGCATTTCCGGCACATGATGGCATAAATCACATTGGTGGATGAGCAGGTGAACGAACCCTTGATGGAGTAGGTGGCATGATTAGGCCCTGTGATGGTGTCATCAGTGTAGATATGAGGGCAAAGTTGGCAGCGTGGTCTGCCGCAGGGCTGTGTTCCTGCTTTAGTGTTTCTGTTCTGTGATCTGTAGTTGCTGGTAAGTATCCTTTTAAGATTAGGGGGCTGTCTGAAAGCAAGGAGAGGTCTGTCTCCCAAGGCTTGAGAGAGTGAGGGATCATCTTGTAAAATAGGCTGTAGATTTTTGATGATGTGTTGAAGAGGTCTGGCTATCAACACACCTAGCTATCTGAGAGACACTACAGATTTCCTGAGAAAAATCCAATCCATTGATGGTCTTCCAGAAAATACCATCCTAGCCACTATGGATGTAGAGGCTCTTTACACTAACATTCCCCACAAGGATGGATTACAAGCTATTAGAAGTACCATCCAGGATGATGACACAGCTAAACTTGTGGCTGACCTCTGTGACTTTGTACTCACCCACAACCATTTCAGATTTGAAGATGATCTATCTTCAAGTCAGTGGCACTGCCATGGGTACCCGCATGGCCCCACAATATGCCAACATCTTTATGGCCGATTTAGAACAACGTTTCCTCACGTCTCATCCCAAAGCACCCCTACTTTACCTACGCTATATTGATGACATCTTCATCATCTGGACCCATGGTAAAGATGCCCTTGAAGAATTCCACAGAGATTTCAACAATTTCCACAACACAATCAAACTTAGCCTGGAACACTCCACACAAGAGATCCACTTTCTGGACACTACAGTGCAAATTAGCGATGGACACATAAAGACCTCCCTATACCGCAAACCTACTGATCGGTATAGTTACCTACATCCCTCGAGCTTCCATCCTCGACACACCACACGATCCATTGTGTACAGTCAAGCCCTAAGATATAACCGCATTTGCTCTGACCCTTTAGACAGAGACAGACACCTTCAGGATCTCTACCAGGCATTCTTAAAACTACAGTACAAACCCACAGAAGTGAAGAAACAAATTGACAGAGCCAGACGGGTACCCAGAAATCAACTACTGCAGGAGAAGCCCATGAAAAATAACAACAGAACGCCACTGGTCATCACCTACAACCCCCAAGCCAGACCTCTTCAACACATCATCAAAAATCTACAGCCTATTTTACAAGATGATCCCTCACTCTCTCAAGCCTTGGGAGACAGACCTCTCCTTGCTTTCAGACAGCCCCCTAATCTTAAAAGGATACTTACCAGCAACTACAGATCACAGAGCAGAAACACTAAAGCAGGAACACAGCCCTGCAGCAGACCACGCTGCCAACTTTGCCCTCATATCTACACTGATGACACCATCACAGGGCCTAATCATGCCACCTACTCCATCAAGGGTTCGTTCACCTGCTCATCCACCAATGTGATTTATGCCATCATGTGCCGGAAATGCCCCTCTGCTTTATATATTGGACAGACAGGACAGTCTCTGCGCCAAAGAATCAATGGACACAAATCTGAGGCTATGTACACACGATCAGATTAAAGCGCAACAAGGCAATCGCGCTACAAAACTCACGTGACCTTTATTGCGGGACAATGCGTACACACGTTGCTCCCTGCAACGCAACAAAATTACACGCATTATCGCGGTTGAGCGCAATGACTTCTGGGCACCTATCCCATCGTTCCATTTTCCCTGAATCGGCGCTATGAATCATGGGATGAAGGAAAGGAACGCAAAGCGCCATGGGTAAACTCTCAGTTTCCCATGGTGCTTTGTGTTCCCCTAGCGTCTTCCTCGTTGCCAATAGCAACTCGCGCCTATTTTCAACATTGCAGTGACGCAACGCACCACTTGCAATCAATCGCTACAGCGACAGCATGGATCCTGCTATGATCTCCATTGTCGCCTTCAACATTCTGAATACATCTCGGCTTGTTGCTCAGTACGCAATGAGCTCCGAGTCAGATGAGGACACCGAGGAGCAGGGGCTGATCGATGCCATGCAGAGCAACAGCACCGCGTTGCTCAGCTCCTTCACCGATCATCTGCACACGGTGCAACGCCGTTTCTGGTCGCGAGAGACGAGCACCGAGTGGTGGGATCGCATTGTTATGCAGCTGTGGGATGACGAGCAGTGGGTACAGAACTTTCGAATGCGGAAAGCAACCTTTCTGGAACTGTGCTCAGAGTTGGCCCCTGCCCTGCGACGGAAAGACACCAACATGAGGTCAGCCCTAACTGTGGAGAAGCGTGTTGCGATTGCTGTATGGAAGATGGCGACTCCCGACTGCTATCGGTCCGTTGCAAACCAGTTTGGAGTCGGGAGGACCACCGTCGGATTAGCCCTCTCACAAGTGTGCCAAGCCATCAATCGCATCCTGCTACGGAGGACAGTGACATTGGGCAATGTTCGAGAGATTGTGGACGGCTTTGCTGCCATGGGATTCCCTAACTGCGGGGGAGCCATAGATGGCACACACATCCCTATTTTGGCTCCAGACCATCTCGCGACGGAGTACATAAACAGGAAGGGCTACTTCTCCATGGTGCTGCAAGCACTCGTGGATCACAAGGGTCGTTTCACGGACATCAATGCTGGGTGGTCGGGAAAGGTGCATGATGCCCGCATTTTCAGGAACACTGGTCTGTACCGGAAGCTGCAAGGGGGCACCTTTTTCCCTGATCAAAAAATAACAGTGGGGGAGGTGGAGATGCCCATAGTCATCCTCGGAGACCCAGCATACCCACTGATGCCATGGCTCATGAAACCCTACACTGGGAACCTTGATCGCAGCAAGGAGCGGTTCAATTACCGATTGAGCCGCTGCAGAATGACTGTGGAGTGTGCCTTCGGCCGTTTAAAAGGGCGCTGGCGCTGTTTGTATGGGAGGCTGGACTTGGCGGAGGACCAGATCCCTGCCGTGATTGCGTCATGTTGTGTCCTCCATAACATTTGTGAAAGTAGGGGAGAAAAGTTTTCCCCTACGTGGGCTACGGAGGCACAGCGCCTCGAGGAAGCATTCGAGCAGCCAGCCACTAGGAGTATTAGGGTGGCACAAGGAGAAGCTGCTCGCATAAGGGAGGCACTCAGGGAGCATTTCAATGATGCCCTTCCCTAGTTAAGTTCCATGACGCATGAGGTGCACCTTAGGATCATTTCAATAATGTGTATAAATAAATGCATTCTTCAAAGTATTTGTTACTGTTTTTATTGAAACCTGAAAGATGGGGGTGGGGTTACAGGTTGGTGTAGCTCCGGGTCTCGTAAAAGTAGCTTGGGGGGTGGGGGGGCTGGATGTTGTCCTGTACCGGGGTGGAGGGTGGCCTTCAAAGAAATGCTTTGAGGGACTGCGGTGTGTGGGAGGCATACACGGCTGAACTGTCTGGAGTGGAGCCCGGACATTTATCGCCTGGGACTGCAAAGCTATCATGTTCTTTAGCAGTTCTGTTTGCTCCTTCATGACGCTTATCAGTTCGTCCCTGTGTTTCTGCCTCCTCTGCTGGGATTCCTCTCTCCAGGCTCTATTCTCCCTTGCGGATTCTTGTGTTGCTTTCAGCAGGTCGTTAAACATATCCTCCCTGTTTCTTCGAGAACGCCGCCTAATGTTTCTCATTCGGTCAGCTGGGGTAGACACCGGCCTTGTGAAGCTCAATTCTAATACAAAAATAACAATATAGACATTGTTAACACATAGCATAGATAGCCAATGTAACCTTCCAGTAGCACATTCCACTGGAAGGTACAGGGCGGTCAACACACTACGCTTCGCTGAAGCAGACAAGGTACATTCTAATAGACGGCTTACCGGGGGCTAAGAATCGGAAGAGGGCACACAGATGGAACCCAATATCCCTCTCCTCAGAGTGCCCCTTCCATCTAGAATACATCTCCTACATGCCGCCGGTAGCAGGCCGGGACCGTATGCTGCTGCACTGTGTGCTGCCATGGTTCCCAGGGCTGTGCTTTGCAGCTGGAGAGGCAGAGTGTCCGTCTTTGGGAGCGCAGACACAAACGCTCTCCAATCTAACCTGAGTATTAGGCTCTGGAGGTACATCGAGGAAACCTTTTCTGACCTAAATGCAGATGATTATTTTACAATCACTGCTTGTATTGATGCCCTGCTAATGAATGCAGAGTAAATAGCGTGCACAGCGGGGACCCGCAAGCACCCCCACCCCAGACAATGATATTTTAGCAGGAGCAGAGCTGAATGAAGGAGAAACTTACCTGAACCCCCCTCTGCCGCCTCAGAGAACAAGCTGCAGTTCAAGCCTTGGGTGGACGTCTCAGCGGGGCTGCTGAAGAGCTCCTGGCTACACGCGGTTGCGCTTTCCTCCGTGTCATCCTCCATCTCCTCCTCCTCCTCCTCCTCAACAACGTCCTCATCCTGCTCGGCTCTGGCAATCACCGGACGAGGAGGGGCTGAAGTGTCCACGGGACTTTTGGCAGTGGTTGTGGGGTCCCCGCTGAGGATGGCTTCTATCTCCTTATAGTACCTGCATGTTGCAGGCGCTGATCCAGAACGGCGGTTTCCCTCCTTCGCTCGGTGATAGGTAATTCTGAGCTCCTTCACCTTTGATCTGCACTGCACTGTGTCTCTATCATGCCCTCTCTCTGACATGGCCCGAGAAATTATGCCAAATGTGTCATAATTCCTCCTGCTGCCACGTAGCTGTGCCTGCACGGCGGACTCTCCCCAGATGCTGATCAGGTCCAGTACCTCTGCCGTGCTCCAAAGGGGTGCGCGTCTTCCACGGCGGGCCGCCATTGCTACTGATGATCGGAGCACAAACACACTCCACGAGGAAGAGAGCAGGAAGTGAAACAGACTTGAAATTTGAAAATCCCGGGAATAAGTTCGGGGCAGGGCGGGGACAGTTTCGTCACGGCCACAGAGCGGGTGGGGGGAAGACCAGAGAGGACGACTTGGGAATGCTGGGACAGTTCCGGACTCCAGTCAATGCGCGGTAAGCGTACACACGAGCTCAAACGCGCAATATATGATCCGCAACAGCTGTTACCACTCTCGTCGGAGTGGTTGTTGGATTGCGCGACAACAAGGCACTTAACGCGCAAGAGCCCTGTTGCACGTGTGTACGCCGTTGTTGCTATCGCGCGGTAATGAGCTTTAATGCGCGATAATCTGATCGTGTGTACAAGGCCTGACATCAGAAATTGCAACACTGCAAAACCTGTAGGGGAACACTTTAATCTCCCTGCTCACTCCCTTAACGACTTGTTAATAGCTGAGTTGAAAAAGATGAATAACAAATCACAGCTTCAAAGAGAGTCTGCAGAACTCGAACTTATATGCAAATTTGACTCAGTTGTCTTGGGGTTAAACAGGGACTATGGATTTTTCTCGCATTACATCAAGTGAATTGACCTCCCCCTCCTCTATGTGCTGTTCCCCAGTGTTTTGAATCCTAACACCTATTTTGATTTGCTGTTACAGCCTGACCAGATGCTATGTCATACACTCCCCTGCATTTAATTTCCTCCCACTCTGTAACTTTCCTATCTTCAAAGCGTCTGACGAAGTGGGATTTTCTCCCATGAAAGCTCATGCGATTAATAAATCTGTTAGTCTTTAAAAGTGCCACAAGACTCTGTTGTCTTAATTTACCAGTGTAGACGCAGCCTGAGGGAGCAAGGCAGGACAGTTTGCAAGGGACTTTCCAGGGGCTGTGCTGGCGAGACAGATGAGCAGATTCTCTGTATCTTAAAGCCCTTAAATCATAATTTAAGGAGGTAAATAACTCAGTCATAGGTTGGTGGCCTATTGCTGAAGTGGGTGGGTGAGGTCTTGAGGCCTGCATTTTGCAGGAGGTCAGACTAGATGATCGTACTGGTCCCTGCAGACCTTAAAGTCTATGGCTATGAGACTATGAGCAAAATCAGTCCAGTTACACCAGGTCAATCCCACTGCTCTGCCCATCAGCCAGGCCTTGTGCCATCTGGACCAAGGGCCTAATGAGCCATATCCCGGCCAACACTTGGTCTCATCCCCAGACCCACTTCCCCCTGCTCCCTTTCCTGAATGTTAATTACAGCCTGGCTAGTGTCTCCTTGGGACCTCCCTCAGCCAAGGAGCTCTCTCTGGCCTCTTTCCTTTGCTCTCCAGCCTGGGCTTGTGGAGGGAGCGTGAGGCCTTGTACACACTACAAACTTATTGCGCGATAAAGCCCTTTATCGCGCAATAAGAAGCAGAGCGTACACACTGTACTTGCAGTTTTTGCGCGTTAAGACCCGTCTTGTTGCGCAAGATGTAAACCACCAAAACGAGCGTGGTATCTCTTAACGCGGAATAGCTATTGCGCGACAGCCCGTGTGTGTACGCTTCTCGCGCAATGTGAACATTCCGGAAATGGCCCACAATTCCAATCCCGTCCCTTCTGCACCCCCGTCAGTACTCTATTGCCGTGACGTCATTTTTCCCGACCTCCCCTTCTGCCCCGCGAATTTTTGAATTCCACACTCTCCCTTCTGGCTTGCTTTTCGGTGTTGCTGCCTCTGTGTGCTCCGTTCGCAATGTCTTCGCGGCGCAGCAAACGATCTCCGGCTTGGACGACAGCAGAGGTGATGGACTTGATAGGAATCTGGGGAGAGTCCGCCGTGCAGTCACAGTTACGTGGCAGCCGGCGGAATTTCGACATTTTCGGCCAAATATCTCAGTCCATGAATGAGAAGGGCTACGAGAGAGACACTCTGCAATGCCGGGCCAAGGTCAAGGAGCTGAGGATAACCTTCCACAGAGCCAGAGAGGCTAACCGGCGCTCTGGCTCCGCGCCAACAACATGCCGCTACTACAAGGAGTTGGAGGCGATCCTGGGAGGGGATCCCACAACCACCCCGACCTTGACCGTTGACACCTCTGCGACTTCGTCAGAAAATGACAAGGGAGCTGAAGGCGAGGATGCTGTCCTGGACGAGGATGCAGAGGGGGAAGAGGACGAGGACGGTGACGACGGAGCCACTGAAATGGGGAGCCAGGAGTTATTCGCCACCCCTCCAGAGACCAGCTCCACGGATTCCTTAGGCACGCCGTCCCAGGAATCAGCCGATGGCAGCTCCGGTAAGTTGGCCTTGCAGTGCTTTCTATTCTATCAGCTAAAGCTTAGCGGGTACAGGAAGAAAACGCGTTCTGTCCTCCTTTTTTCTGTCTTCTTTTGTGCGCGTAACAGATGTGGCGTGGGGACACTGACATTACATGAAAACCGCGTCAATGAATGCCTCGATTGACAAGTACTCGTCCCCTCTTAAGTCACTGAAAGCGCTCTCCAAATATTTCCAAATTCTTCTTTTAAAATTGGATGGTAGAGCGAGCCGTCGCCCTCCCCCATTCATGGAGAATTTCCCTCTCATGCTCGCTAGCACCGCCGCGGGAAGCATTGCAGCGCACAGTCCTGCAGCGTAAGGTCCCGGCTTGAAGTCAGCCACATGCAGAAGATGCATTCTCGCTTGCATAGGCACTCTAAGCAGTGTCATATCAGCTTCTGTTCCAGCCATCTCTGACACAGGGTCAGAACAAGCAGTGTCAATAGTCGACTGTCCCTTGGAGCAACTCACAGCAACCCGTCCCTCGCTTTGGCCAATGGTCATAACCCCCCCCCCCCGGTATGTACTCGCTGTAGTAGGCGAGGAATGTGTAGGGAGAACATCTGTCGTTGCACCAGACCAAGGTTTGAACAATAGCGGCATTTACAATGTTTCATATGTACGCAGGAACGACCTTCGATGGACAATGTTCAGCTGCTGTGGACTGTCTGAGAAAGATAAGGCGGAGGCCTCGAAGGAGCAAGGAAGAGATCTTCAAAGAGCTCATGGATTCCCAGGAGGCATCCGCTAGGGAGACAAGGCAGTGGAGGAGGCAGTGCAGGCAGGACAGGAGAGAAAGCAGCGCAAGGAGGGAGAGGCAGAAGGATGCACTAATAGACATCCTTCAGGAGCAGACAAACCTCCTGAAGACCATGGTTGGTCTGCTCCAGGCTCGCGCCCCCCTCCCCCCACAGCCTCCTCTGCCTTTCCCTCCACCCACACAACATTCACCTCCAAAACAATACATAGAGCACCATGGACACCCATGGTATAATGTTACATCTACCCCTCCCCCAACTTATGTCGTGGAGTCCCGCACCTACACCCATCTTTAGACACCCCCCCTCCTTCTGTGTTATCATTATTGATTTGTTAATAAAGTACAGAGATTGTTTAATGAATCAAGACTTTCTTTATTTTTGTTTACAGTATAATAATGATAAATGAATTTCAGTAAAGAAAGAATAAAAAAATAATAGGACTGTATTTCCCTTAACCTTTGTACCTAAGAATAGTATATGTGTACCATGAAGTACAGAAAGGGCGACGCTGTCCTTCAATCCCCATCAAAAAAATGGTTTTTCAACGCCTCCCTGATGCGCACCGCCCTTAACTGTGCACCCCGGATACCCCTGGTGTCCGGTTGCTGGAAGGCATGTTCCAGACGTTCTGCCTCCCTTGTCCATGAGTTCATAAATCTCTCCCCCCTGTTTTCACAGATATTGTGAAGGACACAACACGCGGAAATAACAACTGGTATGTTGTCCTCATGCAGGTCAAGCCTGCCATACAGCGATCTCCAGCGGGCTTTTAAGCGGCCAAAGGCACACTCCACAACCATTCTGCACCTGCTCAGCCTGTAATTAAAACGCTCCTTTGCAGGATCCAACTTCCCGGTAAAAGGCTTCATAAGCCATGGCATCAGTGGGTAGGCGGGGTCCCCAAGGATAACTACGGGCATCTCAACACCCTCCACTGTTAGTTTCTCGTCGGGAAAAAAGGTGCCCGCCTGTAGCCTTCTGAACAGTCCTGAGTTTCTGAAGATGCGTGCATCGTGCACCTTTCCAGACCAACCCGCATTTATGTCCGTAAACCGACCACGATGGTCCACCAGCGCCTGAAGAACCATGGAAAAGTATCCCTTCCGGTTAATGTACTCGCTGGCGAGATGGTCGGGCGCGAGAATAGGGATGTGGGTCCCATCTATTGCACCCCCACAGTTCGGGAAGCCCAAGTCCTGAAATCCCTCGATGATCTCCCTCACATTCCCCAGGGTCACCGTCCTCCTTAACAAGAGACGGTTGATGGCTCTGCACACTTGTGACAGTGCTACTCCAACGGTCGACCGTCCGACACCGAACTGGTTTGCGACAGAGCGGTAGCAGTCCAGAGTTGCCAGTTTCCAGAGGGCAATAGCCACACGCTTCTCCACTGTGATGGCTGTTCTCATCCGCGTGTCCTTGCGATGCAGGGCAGGGGCAAGCTCACGGCACAGTTCCATAAATGTGGCTTTGCGCATTCTGAAGTTCTGTAGCCACTGCTCATCATCCCACAGCTGGAGAACGATTCGGTCCCACCAGTCTGTGCTTGTCTGCCGGGACCAAACACGGCGGTTCAGGCTGTGCAGCTGGTCTGCAAAACTGATCAGAATATCAGTTCTGCTCTCATGGCTGTCATTCTCCGAAGTGGAGTCATCCGAGTCCTGCTCTGAGTCAGAGCCAAAGGCGTACTGCAACAGAATCTGGGCTGTGTTCACAATGCTGAAGGCAGCATTCAAGATCACAGCTGAATCCATGGCGATTATTAAAAGGCAGTGACGGAAAGACGGTTGCTCCAGTTTGAAATTAGCGCCCGTTGCTATTGGCGACTGCTGGGTAGCGTCGGTAGCGCAATGCACCACGGGAAATGATATCGGGGACTGTGGGATAGGTACCCAGAGTGCACTTTGTTTTGCTGGAGGACTGAGAGGAGGGGGGGGGGGTTGTTTGATCCGTTACAGCATGCCGAGTGTGTACGCGGTATCGCGCAACAACAACCACGGAACATTTAACGCGCAATAGGGTAAGTGCGCGATAGCGATGCTAGTGTGTACATGGCCTGAGAGTGCAAGGCTGTGTGCTGGCAGTGCCTCCCCCTTGGTAAGCAGATGCTCCATTAACCCAGCCCTCCCGCCAGCACACAGCCCCTCAGCTCAGCACCACATTCCCAGCTGAGGAGTGGCTAGACTCAGTTTACCCCAGACCACTCAGCCCAAGGCAGTGGTGTCCCTAGCGGTGCACTTGGGCAACTGAAGCTGGCCCGGGGCAGAGGCCGTGGGGCCCTGCTGAATTGGATGCAGGGAATTCTTGGAGTCTGAGGGCCAAACCCTCAACATCTTCATGTGCGGAGGAAGGGGCAAAACCCACCCAAGTCAAGACTTGAGAGGAACCCCCACGAGAGGCTCTATGCAGCGCTCCCGTGGGAGTCTGGCTCTGTGAGGAAACACTTGGATGACATGGGCCTGGGGGATGTCTCCCCTTCATGAACCATGCTCTAGCCTGAGGGACTCCAAGGGCTTTGCAGCACAGGAAGTGTGTGGCCTATGGGGTCAGGAACACAGAGCACCATGAAGGGCCCATCTCAGTCTGAGGTCAATGTTCTATTGACCAATGTGGCAGACCCAAAGTGGGGACCCCCACCCCCACAACTCACATATGTTTGAACTCATGAGCCAGCCCCTTGAGAGGGCAATCTGCAAACTGGGAAAGCAGGCACCTTCCACCCCTAGCTCCCCACTGCTGGGGGCCAGCACAGAAGCACCCAGCTACCCTTCACCTGCAACTTGAAGTCTCATGCTCGAGTGGCAGCAATGAAAACCCCTGCTAGAGCCCAGAGCTAGGTGTGGCCATAGCTACAGATTTTGGCTGCTGTGCCCCACACACAACCTGGCAGGACGTTCAGCTAACAGCCTCAGCTGTCACAAAGCAAACAGAGCCCTTGGCTTCCAAGAACCTCTCAAAGGCTTCAGGAATGAAAGGATCTCTATAGGCCATGTGTTGCCTGGGTAACTGCCCCCCCCGCCCCACCAGCTAAAGCACAGACGGAAAATGCCAGCAAACAATGCATATTAAATGCATAAACACAAGGACTGAGGCTCTGCTGCTAAGACACCAAAACCCTTTGTCAACTTGCTGCTGCTGCCTGGCCAAATTGGAGCCTTGTTCCCAGTCAGTGTAACTTGGACTCCAGGCTGGGCCAGCCGCTGGAGCCAGGCTTTTGGATTTATTCACTGCAGAGACCTTTGGTTTCTGAGTAGCCACTCAGCAATTCTGCATTTGTGCTGAGCTCAATTAGTGCTTTCCCTGTGAAGCCAGAGACAACAGTGAGGAATGGCTGGGTGTGAGGAAGCGGGGCAGAAGAAACCGAAGACTTCACCACCAGAGAAAGTCCGGACAAATCTCCTTCAGCACATCCTCAGCAGGCAGACACCCTGCAGTAAGGAAGAAATGGTCAGTGTCACCTTCCCGCAGAGTGTTTCCTAATAGCAGGGCCCACTCCCTTGTTCGACAAGGGACGAGACAGAGCTAGACCCTGGAAGCACTTGGTGTAGGACTGGAATGAGATGGACAAACTGGAGCCAGGCTGGGAGATGGACCAAACAACCGTGGGCTGCAGGTGGTTGTGGGTGGGGGGTAGTGGTCTAAAAATGCGGGCACTCACTGCATAGGGGCTTCAATCTCCCTTTTGCTGGCAAGGTAGAGGCAGATGGGCAGCCGGTGTACACATGACTGTATGGAGCTCAGATCGCTAGGATGCAGTTCCTTGAGGGTTTCAACCTATTCCAAGGAACAGCATTAGGTTCTGGCCACACTGCTCCTTTTAACCGTGTTGTCATGCTGTAACCCAGCTCTTCACTTGTGAACAGAAGACCAGCCATACATGGTCAGCCCAATGGTCCATCTAGCCCGGTATCCTGACTTCTGACAGCAACCAGTGTCAGATTCTTCGGAGGGGATGAACAGACCAGGCAATCAGCAAGTAATCCAGCCCAGCCCATCACCCATTCCCAGCTTCTGGCAAACTGAGGTTAGGGACACCAAAGCATGGTTTTACATCCCTGCTCATCCTGGCTAAGAACCATTGATGGTTCTATCCTCCACAAACCGATCTAGTTCTTTTTTAACCTTGTTATGGTCTTGGTCTTCACAACATCCTCTAGCAAGGAGTTCCACATGTTGACTGTGCATCATGTGAAGAAATACTTTCTTTTGTTGGTTTTCAACTTGCTACCTGTTAATTTCATTGGGTGACCCTGGTTCTTGTGTTATAAGGAGCAAATAACACTTCTATATTTACTTTCTCCACATCAGTCATGATTTTATAGACCTCTATCATACCCCTCCTTAGTCATCTCTTTTCCAAGCTGAAAAGTCCAAGTCTTATTAATCTCTCCTCTTATGGAAGCTTTTCCCTAATCAGTTTTTGCCCTTTTCTATAGCTTTTCCAATAAAGTGGGTATAGTTGTTATGTTAATAGGGTTTCAGAGTTTCTACACTCACTCGTGCCCAGGTCTGCAAAAATATTTAGGCTCCTAGCATCCACCAATGTCAGTGGGAGGATCTGAGCCACTGTATCTAGAAACTTCAACTCATCCAGGTCCCAAAGCCTGCAGTTCCTTTCAGCTATAGCTCCTATAACCTGTGATTTCTATCCAGAGCAGCTTGTGAAGCTCTTACTTATTCAGTAATAGAGCGCTGAAGTCAATGAGCTATTTATGGGCTACATAAAGGGCTACTAAAACAGAGGAGTAATACCAC
Source organism: Pelusios castaneus (assembly GCA_007922175.1). Lineage (NCBI taxonomy): Eukaryota > Metazoa > Chordata > Testudines > Pelomedusidae > Pelusios > Pelusios castaneus. The sequence goes on from ML686206.1 coordinate 734,302, forward strand.
AATTGGGCCTCTACAAATGGCTGGTCACTAATGGCTACCTTAGGACTGCTGGGAATTAGCTTTTCTGACTGGCATCCCCACGGCCACAAGCCTATTTTCAATCCCCTTTCTCCAGTTCATGCTCTGGCTCTTTCACCTCCCAAAGTGTAGAGGAAATGTTTGGTCACTTGGTTAAGCATCAGTTCTACAGGCCTTTAAACAGGCAGAGAAATCCCACACTAGAACACATCCCCTTCAGTCCTGTGACACTTTTAAAGACTAAGAAATGTATTTATCACATGAGCTTCCATGGGAGAAAAAGCCCACTTCGTCAGATGCTTTGAAGATGGGGAGCTTACAGAATGGGACGAAAATAAATGCAGGGAAGTATAAAGTCATAGGATCAGGTCAGGCTCTAACAGCAAATCAGAGTTGTTAAGATTCAAACTCTGGGTAACAGCATATAGAAAAAGGTGAGAGCAAATTGCCTGGTATAATGAGAAAAAAATCTGTAGTCCTTGTTTAACCCTGAGGAAACAGTATCAACTTTACATATAAATTTCTGTTCTGCAGTTTTTCTTTGAAGCTTCAATATGTTATTCATTTGTTTGAGCACAGCTATTAACAAGTCATCAGTAGAGTGAGCAGGGAGATTGAAGTGTTCCCCTACAGGTTTTTGAATGTTGTGATTTCTGATCCTTGTCAGGGCAACCTGCCCATTTCCAAGGGCAAGATGGCAGATCAAATCACTGTAAATTATGCCACAAGTGACTTTTTTCACTTCACCATCACAAGGGTGTGCAGGAAAAGAACGTGTTGCCACGAAATCTGTTAGTCCGTCACCATTAACTGCCTGACACAATGTACGTGAGGTCATCTCTCTTCAGAAGAAAATCACTAATGAAAGGCAGCTGTTGGACTTTGACAAAGGGTTTCTGAATGCAGTTCCTGGCTCTGCCATCAACTCTCTGTGTGACCCTTTGGCATGTTACTTAGGCTGAGATTTTCAGAGCTAACTGGGGGATGGACACACAGCTCCGTTTATTAGAAAGGGAATTGCATGGCTCAATTCCTGAGTCATCATTGACCATCTCAGCCTTAATTTATCTGTGCTTCAGTTCCCTTCTGGAGATGAGGGTAATGTTGCTTCCTGGATCTGATTGTGTGTGTGGTTAGATTATAACCTGGCTGGAGCAAGGGGTGTCTCTTACTATATGTATGTGCATAGCCTAGCCCAATGGGGCCCTCTGCTTTTATGGGGGTCTCTAAGTAACTCTGTAATATGAAGAACACTGTTCTCTCTCATCTCACAGCATCTGTTTAGATACAGCCATTCCAAAAAGGAATCAACCTAAATTTACACTCTCCCTGCCAGGTCACCTTCCCCCATGAGCCCTGTTGATGTTCTGAGACAGGAGTACCTAGTGTCTCTAGGCAGGACCTTTCCAGTCCTGCCTGATTCATTCCCCAGAAGAAGGCACTTAACAGAAATGTCAGCAAATGCCCTTCGTGGTTGGTGTGTTGCAGACTCTCCACCTTTTGCGAATACAGGAGGAATGGCCGGTTTTGTCAGATGTTTCTGAGTGTGTCTCAATAGGTCCCCTCGGGAGCCAGGCCCCGAGGATCCTTAACGATTTGTTTATAGAGCAAATCAAACTCACCAACACTAGCTGTCCAGCCCTGTGCACACAGTCAAGGTGCAAGGCGTATGGCTTCTCTCCTGCATGATTTGCGTGCTAGGGAAAGGCACTGGCCCATTTGATCCTGGTTATCTGGAAATCATCTTGTGAGTCACCAGGGAGGAGTGTGGCACTCTTCCTCCCTACAGTGCCAGCTGCCCCAGAACCCCACCCTAGCCTGCCACATCGCCTGGGATGAAAGCCATTTGTGCTCCTTGGCCTGCTGGTTTCCTGGCCTACGTGGGGAGATGCTCGGGGGGGGGGAGGGGGGAGGGAGGGAGGGATTGCTTGTGTCTGCAGCCACAGCACTCTGTGCACGTCAGGCTCTCATAGGAGCTTCCAGCTTGGGCTCCTGCTCAATGCTTTGGATGGTAGCTGAGGAACAGGCATGGGTCCTGTGAACTCCACGAAGTGGTCCCACCTCTCCTAGGGCAGGTGCTGGTTGTAGCTCTTTGGAGATAGGCCGTGGAGTGGAGGGAGATACTTCTCTTCAGCACTGCAACTGTAAAGCCACTGGCGGTCCATGTGTTCACCTGCCCAGCATATCCTAGCATCCTGGCTGGGGACCTGTCCCACGTAAGGGGGCACAGAGTGGGCAGCCTGAGGACCAAGAGAAATCACCTGGCTCACTGAGTCCAGGCCCCTGTATTTTCAATGTGTGCCAGTCCAACTGGCCCAGGAAGCCTAGAACAGTTCATTTGTAACACTAAAACCCATGTGGCTGGCACAAAGTCCAGTCCACCCTGGGCCCTGCTCTGGAGCCCTCCTAGGGCACAGAACCTCCCATCCCCTTCCCAGTTCTCCTGTCCCCAGCTCAGCACCTCATTCTGCTAGTCCTCCCTCTGCTAGTGCTGTCGACAACCTCTCTTCTTCACACCCCCAGCACACAGCCAGAGTTACAGCTCGCGGCTCTCTTCCCTCTAGAAATCTCTCCTGCACAGACTGGTGTTCCTGGCTAAGATCTCCCCGGAGCTGGCCGACAAACGGGACTTAGCAGGTAAGTTTCTCAGGAGTAACGTCTCTGGAGGGCGCTGGGGCCTGCAACCAGACAGGCCACATTGCAATGTCTGGCCAGCGCTGTCTGTGACTGAGGGGATCTGTGACTCGTTTAGGTTGAGACATCAGCGTATGGGGCAACTGCTGGGCTGGAGAGGAAAGGTCTGGGTCCCTACCCACCTTCTGTGAAAGAGGTGTTGGGGCTCCACTGACCCCTAGCACAGGGTGGAGTAACAGCAGCGAGGGCTCCCCCGCTGGGCTGGGCTCACCCAAGCAGCAGGTGTCAGAGTCAGCATCCCATTGGTGCAGGCTTTCTGCACACTACACTCAGGTGCCATTTTGGGGCTCCTTCTCACCACGAGCTGGAAACGTGCAGGTCTCTTTGAAAGGCCAGGTGGGATGTGAGTATCAGCTGAAGGACACACTGCTAGAGGGCAGTGTGCATGGTGAGCCAGGCTGGGCACGTGGGTAACTGGAACGGAATGGCTCGGGGCCACACTGCAGACATGGCAGCTGCTGGGATGCTGGCCCCTATAGCTGGGCGATCCAGGCTCCCAGTGTGCGGAGGGCGATGTGCAGCCTCTGGGGGTAAAACGGAGCTCGGGAGTTCCCAATTTGGCTGCTAGAGGTTGCCATGCAGGGTGCCCATATGCACGCTGAGCAGGGCAAGGCCCTGGGGCATCACAGCACAAAAGCCCCTTCCTCACCCTTTACGGAGGTAGCCTGAAGGTGCTGGTGCTGGGGGCGGGTGGCATCAGCCAGTAAACATTGCATGTGTTCTGGATTCTCCACAGGGTACTGGCAATGCCTTTTCCTGCGTCTGCAGCGCTATTACCAGGTTGAGGCGGTGACGGGTCTCCTGTTGCTGTACCCTGCCTATGTGGTGCACACCTTAGAGGTATGCAGCACTGGCCCCGCAGCCTGACTGGGGAGCCCAGATGGGGTCACGAAACAGCCTGGGACTGCCAGGGCCGTCCCTGGGGGGTGAACAGGCGATTGCCCCGGGCCCCGCGGTTACGTGGGCCCCATGCTGTCCTGCTCCCAGCGGGGCAGTGCGGGGCCTGCGCATGCCACAGCCCCCGCACCCACGGCCGCTCTTCCTCCTATTCCCCGCTGCCTTTGGCAGTGAGCTGAAGGCAGTGGGGCAGGGTGGGCCAGGAGCGCTATGCCTGGCCCCTGGGCCGGCCCTCCCTACCGGAAGGGCGGAGCAGGCAAGCCCAGGGGCAGAGCATGTGGGTGAGGCCCGGCCTGCCCCACACAGCCACATGCAGCCGGCTCCCTGCCTCCGGTCTCAGCTTCCTGGCCCGGGGCCGGGGCCGGGGCCGGGGCCGGGGCCGGGGCCAGGGCCAGAGCCGGCTCCCCGCGCTGGTGGCGGTGACCTCCTGGGGGGGGAGAAGGCTGGTGAGCCCGCCATGCTCCCCTGCAGTGTGGAGGGATGGGAGTGGGGCCCCACCTAGGCCAATTGGCCCAGGGCTCCGCTCCCCGCAAGGGACGGCCCTGGGGACTGCCCTGCACCTGGCTGGAACAGAGAGCAGCTGTGGGTGGTGGGGAGTAGAGCGAGAACCCCAAGTCCTCACTAGCAAACCATTGCCCATGCCCTACTCCACAGACTCCCATCCTCCAGCTCCACAGTCTAGTGCCCTGGCCTCCCCCCACAAACCCACAATCTGAGGGCCCGTCCCCCACCTCCAGGCTCACCCCTTCCCCACCAATCTAAGGATTTATCCTTGCTCCTGGCCTCGCCCTTCCTCCCACCAACCTCCCACCCCCATCCATCCCAACACCAGAATCTAAGGCTATGTCTACACTAGGAAAAGTTAGGTTGACTTTGTTAAGTCGCCTTAAAATTGACCTTATTAAAGTCGACTTAACAAAGTGGACTAAGTCAACTTAACTTTAAGTCGACTTAGTCCACTTTGTTAAGTCAACCTAACCACTCTTAAGTCAACTTAATAAAGTCAACTTAAGGATTAATCCACGTCCACACCGTCCTTAAGTCAACTTAAGGAGTCGACTTAAGAGTTAGGTTGACCTAATGAGTGGTAGTTATAAAGTCAACTTAAGCTTTCATTAAGTCGACTTAAGGATTTTCTTAAGTCGACTTAATGAAAGCCTAGTGTGGATGTAGCTCAATTTAAGTCGACTTAAGCCTCCTTAAGTTGACTTAAATTGCCAGTGTAGACATAGCCTAAGTGTCTAACTCCTCCCCCCAACCCTAGACTCTAAGGGTGCGTCTACACTAGTAAATTAAGTCGACTTAAGCAGGCATCTACACTGGAGTTTCCTTAAGCTGCTCCTTAAGTTGACTTAAGACCTAATTTTAATTGCAATTGCCAGCATGGCCCTCCAGCGGACAGGGAAACCACTGGGTTTCCCTATCAGCTGGAGCACGGTCCCGGGCAGAAAGGAGCCACAGGGGTCCCGGAGAGACCACTTGGTCCTGGCCAGAAAGGAGTCGAGCTTTCTGGGCCCCCCCGGCCCGCTCCGGGGCTTGCTGTCTTGGGGAGAGCCTTCCCCAGGACAAGCCCCCCTAGCCTGGGGAGCTGAGGCTCCAAAGGAGCCTCGCCTCCCCCTGGACCTATCCAGTTGACTTAGAGAGTCTAGTGTAGACTCTCTAAGTCAGGGGTCCTCAAACTACGGCCCGCGGGCCGGATATGGCCCGCCAAGGTCATTTACCCGGCCCCTGCCCCTGCTGCGACCGTGGGCAGCGCTGCGTCCAGTTTCCCCAGGGCGGAACAGGCAGGCTCAGGGCTGGGGCACGTGGACGCGCCTGCCTGCCAGCCCCATGCGGCCGGGGCAGCAGGGTGGCCACGGCCGGGGCAGGCTACCGGGCTCCCACCCGCCAGCCGCCTCGACTTCCCGGCCCGGGGCCGGGGTCAGCTCCGCTCCGCCGACAGCCTCGGCCTCCCGGCACAGGGCCAGGATCGGTCTCCGGTGCCGGGGTCTGCTCTGCCCTCCCGGGGCCGTGTTTGGGTCCCCACCGCCAGCGGCCTCGGCTTTTTTCTTTCTTTTTTTCTTCTTTCTTTCTTTCTTTCTTTCTTTCTTTCTTTCTTTCTTTCTTTC
>ML686206.1:740028-751675 GCA_007922175.1 Pelusios castaneus
TTCTTTCTTTCTTTCTTTCTTTCTTTCTTTCTTTCTTTCTTTCTTTCTTTCTTTGCTTCTTTCCTTTCTTTCTCTTACTTTTTTCTTTTTCTCCTCCTTCCTTCTCTTTTTTCTTTCTCTTCCTTCTTTTTTAAAAAGCTTTTAAAAATTAATTTTAAATAAAAACCTGTCTAAAAATTAAATTTCAATTCAAAATTCATTCAAATTAAATTAATTAAACACAATTAATGAATTCTATTTACAATCACTTTAACTTCAATTAATACCTATAATTTCTGTTGTGTGAGTTTGCACAAAAATTTTATTCAGAAAAAGTTTTGCACACGGCTTGAAAATTTTGCACACAAGCCGCCAACCTAGAGCGAACATTGGTTACTAGTTGCCTACACAACAGCAGGCCAGCAGGCTAAAATCGGTCAGTCCCACACTCTGGGCCTGGCCGGAGCCCCACAGCACCAATAAAAAGTGTGTGGATTCATTACCGCCTGCCACCCAGTACCCAGAAACACAGGCCAGCAGCAGACGTGATAGCTACGTGTTCATGTTTTTTTCAAAACTATAGTATGGCCCCCAACAGTCTGAGGGACCGTGAACTGGCCCCCTGTTTAAAAAGTTTAAGGACCCCTGCTCTAAGTCGACTCAGTAAGGCCAGCTTTAAGTTGACTTAAGAGTCCTGTGTGTAAAGTCAACTTAGTAAAGTCGACCTAAATTCTTAAGTGTAGACATAGCCTAAGGGCCCAGCCCTTATCCTGACCTCACCCCCACAACCTGAGGGCCGATTCCCCATCCCCAGCCTTGCACCCAACCTCACAGTTGTGGTGTCTCAGGTTATGTGGGCCATTGGGGTTGCCATAGTGATGAATGGGAAGGTTGCTGAAGTGCTTGGGAAAACCTTTGTCTAGTCTTGCAGTTTTTCTCCACACATGCTGAATAAAGCTAAGTAAGGGAACTTCTAAGTCTGCTATTTCTATTAATCCTATAATATTCCTAATACATATCAATAGTCTAAATCCTCAGTCCCAGTTCACCCACCCCACACAGATGAGAGCCACAGCCTGACTCCCCCACCAAGAGTCTGAGGGCCCCATGCTCCTTTCATTGTCCTGGCTGCCTCCTGTCCCGGGCTGGACCCTGCGATGGTGCACTTGGGAAAGCTAGACTGGCAGCCTGGGCAGTTCACGCGTACCCTCTGACAGATACACCCTAGGGCCACTCACCCTCACCAGCAGGCCTGGGAGCTCCAATCCACCCCCCGGCATGCGACCCAGTGGCTTGGGCTGATGAGGCCACAGGGGTTTGTGCTCTGTTGCTCTTCTTTCAGACCTCCAGCGATGTGCTGTACTCCGTCCTGAGGGACCTGCGAGACATGCAGCCCCAGAAGCACAGGTGAGGGCTGGCCAGCCACTGGCTGGAGGGTTTCAGCTGCTGAATGTGCATGTTTCACCTAATACCATAGGGCACAGGAAGGATGATGCCTGCTAGTGGTTGGGCTGCATGCGGGGAGGGCAGTGAACCTGGGACCCTCAGCTGGGAGGCTGCTGCTGACTAATACAATATAACGAGACCCAGTGGCTAGAAGTTGAAACTAGACAAATTCATCTTAAGAATAAGGTGTCACTTTAACAGTGAGAGTCATTAACCAACTTACCAAGGGTCATGGTGATTTGAAAAATCAAGCCGCGCTGTTTTTCTGTAAGATCTGCCCTAGGGATATTGTGGGGGGCAGGTCTCTGGCTCTGTCATACAGGAAGTCAGACTAGAGGATCACAGTGCCCTTTTGGCCACTGAACCTATGAATCTCTGCACACCTTTACATGGCACAGCCAGGAGAAGGATGAGCCCTTGTGGGATGCATGGCTCCGTGAGCGACACGCTGGGCTGCCAGCTTCCAGTCAACGGGTGCCCATGGCTCAGAGCTCAATGGGAACAGATGCTCTCTGGCTCCAACAATAGGGGAAAAGAGACATTTGAGGGTTTGTGCTGACCTGCCATAGGTTACCTTGTGCACTGAGCTCCCTGTTCCCTGGAGATTCAAAGGGGTAACAGCTCTCTCTACCTCCTGCCGGCTGGTTGGAAAATGGTTTTGTGGCTGTGGAAAATTTAGGCAAAAATGTATTTAAAAAATCCCCTTTTTATTGAAAAACCAAAATGTTTGACTGAAAACTAGGCAAAGTCTAAACACGTCCGAGTAGCTGCATGTCCGAGTGCAAGCTCCTTCAGAGCAGCCCAGCAGTGTCCACACCAGGGGTGGCATTGATTTGGCCATGCCAGGTTAAAGTGGACTCATCTGTGCATGTAGACAAGGCCTCAGCAGGCAGGTTAACCCCAAAGTTGAGCCACGTCCCCTCCCCGCTGTGCAAGGGACCTGATCTGCTGCCCCCGCCTGTTCCAGGGCCCTTGTTCTGCAGCCCAAGATCCTGGTGATGTCCCATGACATTCCGTCCCGGCTCTTCCAGCAGTGGAGCTACAAGGTGCTAGCTGTGCCCAGCCAGCACGTGGGCTCTGACTCTGTGCATGAGGACCCAATTGAGAGCATCACTGGCGAGTGCCTGGCCCTGCTACTGAAACTGGGGACACATCTGCTTAACTTCCCCATGGTAAGGACCAAGTGCCGTGAGGCACAGCCAGTGCCACCCCGGGCAGTGGCCCCCTAATGCAGGGAGTGGAGGGGGGGCTTGTGGATCTGTCACTCCTCAGCTTTATCCAAGTCTTTGGGCTACCCCACAGACAAGGCAGCAGGGCTGGATTAAGGCAGGAGCTGTAGGGGCTGAAGACCCTGGCCTCAGCCTAAAGGGGCCCAATGGCCCCCAGAAAATCTGACCCTGGCCTGAGTGGCTGGCTGCTGCTGCTCCCTGCTGACCCAACCCCCAGGGAGCCTCCAGACCAGCCAGCCCAGGGGCAGGGCAGGAATGCAGCAGACTGAAGCCTCTGCCCCCTCCCCCCACTGCAGCAGTGCCAGCTGCGGTCACTCCCAACTTCCCACAGCTGCACTGCCCAGCTGCAGCCCCCCCACTTCCTCTGCTGTGCCAGCTGGGACCCCGGAGCCTCTGATCCCATCCCACCAGCACGGGGTGGTGGGGGCATCCCACCCCCAGGCAGAGTACCACAGCAATAGGGGGGCATGGTGAGGAGGCCCGACACAAAGGTGGGCATCCCTGAGCGCCCCTGGGCCTTGATCGGGCCCTGCAGGGCAACACAGACCCTCACTGGCCTGTCTAGAGACCTTCAATTTCATTGCCAATAGCAGGTGCAGCCTGGCTCCCAGCAGGTGATCACACTCAGTGGGTTGGGTGTTCTGATGACTGCAGCAGGTGACTCCCAGTGGCTGAGGATTTCTTGCCTCTTTGGATTTTCAGAGCCCCCCAAACCTCCCCGATGTTGTTCTGGAGAAGGTCCCCCACTTAATTATTCCTCAGGACACCATCCGCTACCTCCTGGAGTGCAGAGCCCTCCTGAGCCCTGCCCAATTCCTGCAGGCCTATGACTCCCCCTTGAGCATTGTTGTGGACTCAGGTATGTTCCCACATGCAGTGTGCTGTGTGCACAGTGCTGGGATGCTTGTGCTGTGTCCCCTTCAGCTCAAACTGCCTTCACTGACAGCAACATTGTGCTTGTGGATGTCAGGAAATCAGAAACATCGAGCCAGCCTCAAGCCCAGCCTCAGAGGGTTTGAATGGGCTCCATGACCTCCCCTGCAGAGTTCATTAATCAAATGTGTCTGCCTCTGCACTTAGGCGTGGCAGCAACTGGAGATGCTGGAGCATGGTGATGGATTTCCAGTGCAGGGACAGAGCCACACCTGTTTCCTCCTGCCCAAGTTCTCTAGGGCCATATGCAGAGCACTGTCCTTCTGCTGTCAGTGCTGCAGGGTAATGGGGGACTGCAGTTGCTTAGCTGGCCCTCTCCAAAGGGTCAATTCCTTGGATGGTGCTGGGGGCCTCTGCAGGAGGGGTGGCAAGCTGAGGGTCAGGGGCAGCAGTGCTTGCAGATGCTGCTCAGATGTCCTGACTGGTGAACAGCCACAGCATCACTGTGTGGTCTTGGTCATGGATGTGACACCCCACGGGGCCTGGCTGCTCGCTGCTGTATTACAAACCCAAATGGCAGCAGGAGATGGTGCAATGCACACATGGGTGGGCTTGGATTTCTTCTGGGCAGAGGAGTCAGAAGCACAGAGCTTGCCCGTAAGCTGGTTGGGTGGAAGCATCTCTCACCATGTCTGTACAGCACAGTGGGGCGAGGTTTGTTTTGGGTAGTGGCTCTCCGATGCACCAGCTGATGAGTCAGAGCTGCTCAAATCCCTTCCTCCAGTGTGTTCCTTGATGCTTCCCCAGGAGCTGGGCTGGGAACCTGGGGATGATGATCACAACCTACATGCAGAGGCTCTGGAGCTTGTTTACAGCTGACCCTGGCAAGAGCCCATTCCCGAGACAGCTGCACGGGAGAGCAGCAGCCAAGGGCACCGCTGAGCCATGGGATTGGCCCTGCCGCGTAGACAGGCAGAGCAGGAGAGCAGAGCTGAACTGAGCAGCCTGGGCTGGAGTGCTGGTATAATTTGTATTGCTCAAGTGCCTCCAATGTCCAATCCCCAGTCATGGGCCAGGCACCCATTGCATTCTGGCCTCCAGAGCCATGGCCTGTATTGGGAGAGCGCTTGCTACATTCAGGCCAAATCTGTCTTTCCTCAGTCCCACCCACTCCCTTCTTGTCCAGAGCCTCGGAGCAGCAGGGAACATAGCATAGGGCTGTTGAGAGTGTTGTTCCCTCAAAGCTAAAGGGACACTGCTGTGAGGAAGTTCACAGCAGTATATGTTCCAAAAAAGGTGATTTTGCTGCATCTGTAAGCAGTATGTGATAGTCAAGGCGAAACCCAGAAAAGGTGTGTGGAAAGCTGAGTCCAAACTGTGATTACATCTAGTTCCGTTTGCTTAAAGGGCCCACATTTGGAAGTGAAAATCCATATGCTGTTTAAATGACTTTGCACCACAAAGGTACAGTAGCTGTTAACTGGGACATGCATGCTGGTAGTTGCATGATGCTTTTTAGTGCCTGCTTCTGTGGAATCAAAGGCTCCCCTGCTCAGTAGCTCTTGTTGGCCGTAGCTGGCACTAGAAGATCCTTATCTAAGCAGCTCTGTAGAAGCCCTTTCCTCTTTCTGTCATGCTAACAGCTTGTTTGCCAGGCTGCTGAGTTTCACATGCGCATATTCCAGCTCCTAGAGATGCGGGGCTCTTTAAATGCTGACTACTTTCAATTTTTCTGCAGTGATCAAAAATTCCAGGGAAGAGACTGTGCTGTCTTGTGCCTCAAAGGAAAACAAGTTTTTTTTCGTTGTGTATCAGCCAACATCTAAAATGTCCCATTAACACAGTTCAGTGGCTGTAGTACACGCTCTGGAGCCTCAGCAAGATTACTTCATGTGCACAGCGAGGCCTGGAAGGTGTCTGTTATTATTTAGCATGCTTCAGCGGCTAATAGCAGTAGTTTTGTTTGTTCCTTTCATTATATGTGTTGCACTAGCAGGAAATGACACATAAAGAATGTGGAGCCCAAGTGTTATGGATGCAGTGGGGACAGTTGCAGAAGTTGGGCTGCAGGAATATGGCTGTTGGGGCCGTAATATCAGTTTCTTAACATTTCAGTGCAAAACTCATGTGCTAGTGTATTCTTCATAGGACCAACAAACCACTGCCCTCCCCATCCCCATGTTAGACTTCATGACTTTCAAAGGAGCCCAAGGGAGTTAGGCACTCACCTCCCAGTGGACTCCTAGGGGCATGTCTACACTTGCACCTTAGGTCAACTTAACGACACTACAGAATGCCACATCCACACTGGGAGCTTATTAAGTCGACTGAAGTGCTTCCTTAAGTTGACTTAATAACACCAACTCTGAAGGTTGATTTAAGGCTTAAATCGACCATATTAAGTCGACTTACAGCCAGTGTGGAGGGGTATGTCTACACTACAGGTTCTCTTCAGTCGACTTAACAAGGTCAACTTAAGTCGACTTTAAGTGTAGATGCTCCGTTAAGTCGACCTCAGGCATCCTCTGGCCCCTCACCCCTGCCCTAGGGACAAAGAGGGTGCCTTGGAGACCATACACTATCATGGCCCCTCACCCCCCACAGGAAAGCCCCTGCAGCCCCCAACAGCCGGGGGGAGAGCAGGACACAGGCCTGCAGATCCCCTCACCATGGGGCATTGCTGCTACTGATGGGGTGATGCCAAGGTAAGTATAGTCAACAGGTGCCAGAGACCCAACTGCCCTGCCCCCACAGGACCCCCAAAATCTAAAAGTCCCAGGCCCATGGGGCATTAATCTGGCCCTGCCCACTGACGCCCTCATGTGAATGGATAATGGCACAGGCTTTCGTTACATGACAACATGCAATTTTTCCCAAGGAAGCCAGCCTCATTCATCACGCAGAGGCCTTATGCAGCTTTTCAATGTTTCTTCTTGGTGGTCTCCTCCAGTGCATGGGCCTTATTTAGCACTTGCCCTCTGAACCCTGCACTGAAGACAAGCTAGCACTGCCTATCTTGCTGGTCTGAGGCACTCAGGCTGCGGGTTCTGAGAGGGTCACAAAGTCACTGGAGGATTTTCACAGTACTCTGTGAAGCAGGGCAGGGCTCCCATCTCGTTTTTGCAGCTGGTGAACTGAGGCCGAGTGAGATAAAAGGCCCAAACTTTGTCCAAGACTGTACACTGGTCTCTAAGGCTATGTCTATGCTTAGAAAGTTAAGTCGACATTATTAAGTCAACCTTATTAAGTCAACTTAGAGAGTCTACACTAGACGCTTAAGCAACTTAAGGCAGACTTTAAGTCGACTTAGAGAGCCTACACTAGACTCTTAAGTCGACTTGGGGGGGGGGGGGGGTTAGAGAGGTGCATTGTGGGAAGTGTGTCAACGTGGCAGCAGAGAAGGTCTCCCCTCCCCCGGCCACTCCTTCAAAAGAGGAAGTGAGCTCAGCCCCTTCCCATTGTGCCTGGCAACATGGAGCCTGAGCAGGTCATGGACCAGCCTCTTCTCCTGCACTTTGCCAGGCAACTGTGCGACACCTGCCAGCTATTGGTAAGGCTTCTTTGGCTGTGGAGCAGGCCTGTCTGGCAACCCGCCAGCGTGGAGGAAGATGACAGCCTGCCCCCCACCTTGCTGCCCCAGCAAGCTGCCGCGCTCCCAGCACTGTGCTCCGTGCCTTGTCGCTTTTGGGCATGTGAGGCCAGCGCAACTGCTGGAAGCGGATCGTCCTCACCACCTGGGACGATGACCAGTGGCTGCAGAACCTCAGGATGAGCAAGCGGATCTTCCTCGAGCTGGTCCACAAGCTCACCCCAGTTCTGCAGCGCATGGACCCCTGACTTTGACCCACCCTGCCTGTAGACAAGCGAGTGGCCATTGCCTTATGGAAGCTGGCAACCCTGGGCTCCTACCGCTCCATGGCCCAGCAATTTGGCATTGGGAGGGCCACCATGGGGACCACCATCATGCAGGTGTGCGGGGCAATCAACTGGGTAATGCTAGCCCACCTCGTCAGCCCGGGCAACCTGCACGAACTCCTCGACAGCCTTGTCGGACTTGGCTTCCCCAACTGTGGGGGCATTGTGGATGTCATCCACATCCCTGTCCGAGCCCTAGAACATTGCGCCAGGGACTATGTCAACTGCAAGGGGTACTACTCCATGGTCCTGCAGGCCCTCATGGACCGCCACAGAATCATCCAGAACATCTATGTGGGCTGGCTGGGGAAGGCGCACGATGCACGGATCCTGCGCAATTCTGCCCTACACAGGCTCATGCAGGCGGGCACCTTCTTCCCTGACCACACCATCACCATCGGGGAAGTGCAGGTGCCCGTCCTGATCCTATGGGATGCCACTACCCCTTGCTCCCCTGGCTGATGAAGCCATACATGGGCCACATGGATGACAGCAGGAGGGGGCTGCATGGATGACATCGGAGGCTCAAGCGGTGCCGCAGTGTCATTGAGCATGCCTTCAGACGCCTGAAGACTCACTGGAGGGCCCTCCTGACCCTCCTGCAGCTCTGCGAGAGCAACTTCCCGGAGGTTGTCAGTGCATGCTGTTGCCTGCACAACCTCTGCGAGCTGCAGGGGGGAAAGGGTCCCCTGCATCTGGGAGGCCGAGGCCGAGTGGCTCGCTGCGCAGTATGAGCAGCCTGATGACACCCTGCCCTGGACTGAGCGGGTCCAGCAGCAAGCACAGCTCATCCGGGATGCTCTGATGGCCCACTTCGACAGCGAGGAGCACTGAGGGGTGGGTCTGCTACCAGGCCCCATCACCTGCACCACCTGCCCATGCCTGCCCCCCCCCATGCACCCATCTCCCCCCTGTCCCCACACCAATAAAAAGCACGACAGACTGTATAACAGTGTTCAGGGTTTTTATTCAGAGGGGGAAATGGGGGTTGGGAGCTGTGGGGGTTGGGAGGTTTGGGGGGAATGAAGGCGGTTGGGGGGGAGGGGCCAGGCTACTGGCCTCTGGAAGATGGGTCCTGGGCTTGCAGACGTCCACCCCGTGTCCTGGCCCACTGGTGAGGAGGGCTGCCTCCGGGGCGCAGGGTGGGGCCCTGAGGGAACAGGCGCTCCTCCAGGTGCTCCAGGGACTGGGTCTGCCACTCCATGAGGTCGAGCATGTGCTCGAGCAGCCTCTGCTCGCCCCTCTGCAGCCCCTGCTCAACCCTCCGGTGGGCATCCTCCAGCTCCTGCTGCGTTACCAAGCGTGCCTTGGTCCGCTCGCTGATGCAGACCAGGTTTTCGAGGAGGCCCGGAGCAGGGGCGATGGGCAGCGAGGAGCCAAGGCCGTGGTCCCGGGGTGGCAGGGAGCTGCAGCCCCAGGGAGAGGGGGAGGGGCAGCCAGGGCCGCTGGGAGCTGAGGCCGCAGACACGGGACAACAGGGAGCCATGGACGTGGCCCTGGGGAGGGGACGACGGGCAGCCGGGGTGGTGGGGAGCCGCTGCCCTGCGGGTGCAGCCTAAGCTGTGGGTCCCTGCTGCCCCAGGGCTGCGGTCTTGGCTCCCCGCTGCCCCAGCTGCCCTTCTCCCCTGGCTCGGCAGCGGGGTGCTGAGACCGCAGCTTTGGGGCAGTGGGGTGCCGAGACCGCGGCTTTGGGGCAGTGGGGAGCCGAGACCGCGGCTTTGGGGCAGTGGGGAGCCGAGACTGCGGCTTTGGGGCAGTGGGGAGCCGAGACCGCGGCTCAGCCCACCCACCCGGCAGCGGGGAGCTGGCCCCGGCCCTGGCCATGCTGCAGCCGAGGGCCAGCCCCAGCAGTGGCCAGGGACCCATCCCGCTGGACCACATGTGGCCTGGCAAGGGGTGTAGCCATGGGCAGGGTGCACCTGCCCCACACCTGGGCCTTCCTGCTCTGCCCTGGGGTCGGGTGGGAGGAGGGCCAATCCAGAGGACGGGCAGCGCTCCCCTGCGGCAGCAAGGAGTTGGGTGAAGTGCTGCTGTGGGCAGGGAGCAGGACAGCGCGGTGCCCATGTAACCATGGGGCCCAGGGCAATTGCCCTGTTCGCCCCCCCTAAGGATGGCCCCGCACCTGCCGCAGGTCCTTGATTTTCACCCGGACCTGCTGGATGTCCCGGGTGCGGTCCTTGGCAGCCAGGGCCTGGGAGATGGAGCCATACACCTCCCGGTTGTGATGGCTGCCTTGCAACTGAGAGCTGACTGCCTCGTCCCCCAGGGGCGTTGCTGGATAGCAAAAAGATCCAGGGCTGTGGCCCCCCCAGCCCACTCCCTGCTAGCCCCCCAGATAGGCCACACCCCAGACTCCACCCCTAGCTAGGCCCCACCCCCTGGCCAAGCCACTAGGCCCCTCCCCCAGTTCACAACCCACACACACACACGCAAAGAAACAAACCCACACCCCATACTCCTCTCCATGCTGGGTTGCAATACAAGTCCTTTGTACTTTTCTGTATTAAGAACTAGAACAGAAGCAATCTTTCTTAAAAAGTCAGACCATGTCAGAAGGACACATAAAATGTGTTTCCCTGTCTG
Source organism: Pelusios castaneus (assembly GCA_007922175.1). Classification (NCBI taxonomy): domain Eukaryota; kingdom Metazoa; phylum Chordata; order Testudines; family Pelomedusidae; genus Pelusios; species Pelusios castaneus. Next base: position 750,054 of record ML686206.1, read on the forward strand.
ACAAGGCACAACATTCCCCATCCCCTCCAGGTTCCTGTGGCTGAATATCAGGAGCCAGGGAACTCAGCAAACAGGAGTGGGAAGGAGGGTGGTGGAGCAGGAGAGTGGGGAGAAGGGGAAGGGTGGCAGGGGAGCAGTATAGCTGGATGGTGGGCACCAGGAAAGGCGGCACAGCAGCTGCATTTTCCCAGGCTGTTCCAGCCGTGGGCCACATGCCTGAGCATGCCGCAAGGCAGGAAATTGAAAAAGGCTCTGGCCAGGTCCCAGCTTTCAGGTGCATACAAACCACGTGGAGGAAGTTGGGGAATTCACAAGGCAAGCAGGGAGACTGCCCGGGGCTTCCAGTGTGGTGCCATGAGCGGTGTCACACCAAACTAGCAGACCCGGCCAGCCAGGCTGCCAGCCTGTGCCTCCCCTGCAAATAGCCAAAGAGAAGACAACAGAGTGAACTGAAGAAAAGGCAGAGAAGGCTGCTGCACTGTTCCCTACTCTCACCCCACAGCTCCTGCCAGGCTCCCAATCCCTCTCCTGGGGAGACAAAGCAGAAAGGACAACAGCCAAAACTGAGTAAGCCCACTCTTATAGGAAAGGCAGAGTCCAAACTGAAAATGCAGAATTACTGAGCCGACAGTAATGGGGACAGAACTGAGGGGACAGGGTTTATTACTGGGCAAGGGGTGAGGGGGCAGAGGTGGGGGGACAGATCCTGCACTAGGGGCCAAAATCACCTTTTCCAGTACCTGTGAGAGAGAGGGCAACCCTAAATTGTCACATACTCACACCCTAGGATGGGTAGGGGGAACTCAACATCAACTCCATTTCCTCCAGTACCCTCCACCCCTGCTTAATTACAAACAAACAAGAAAACCAAATTTCAAAGCACAGAATAAATTTTAGGTGCACAATATGGTGCTGGTCTGCAGATTTCATCTTTATAAATAAGGCCAGCATTGGCAGTCCCAGCTGGGGGATGGTCCCTGGGCCACTCATCCCCCAACTGACGTCACTGCATGGGAAGAAGGGACGATGCCCAGCTGGACTGATGGACCCAGGCCCAGAGGGGGTCCCTGGCTGGATGGGAGAAGGAACCCTACCTCACATTTGCCCCCTGGGCCAGGGGAAAGTGCAGAAGAGCTGTGATCCCCAGCTCGCCCTATCATATGTTGCATAGTGGGGTATGATCTGCATAACTTTGCTTTCACTCCTGCCATGTAATTGTGTGGTTTGATGAAAAATGTGCCATGCAAGCAAGGTTCCTTTCTGAATGACCATAATAATGCAGAGCATGTTTATGAGATCATGTTTCCTGCAGCATCACATGTATGGCTATGTCTACACTTGTAATTTTAAGTCGACTTTAACTAAGTCGACTTAACTAAGTCAACTTTAAGTCGACTTAGTTAAGTCGACTTAGTGTGTCGACACTTGAAATTAAAGTCGATTTAAAGGGGAACTTACAAAGTCGACCTAGAGCAGTGGTGGCGAACCTATGGCACACGTGCCAGAGGTGGCACTCGGCGCCCTCTCTGGTGGCACGCACGCCCAGGGGCGGACCTGTAATGATGCGAGGTCTCCTGCTGAGACCCGAACCAGCTGGGGGATCCGGTGGCTGCAGAAGCTCC
>ML686210.1:737-14206 GCA_007922175.1 Pelusios castaneus
ATAGGAGTGCTCTCAGCACCCTCTTTACACCAGCCCCAAAGGTGCTGAGCAGGGCAGGGGTGGAGGATCAGGTAGCGGTTTTAGGGGCTGGAACCTGGAGCACCCTTTAGGTGGGGGTCCGGGGCTTCAGCCTCTAGAGCCCCTGTATAAATCTTGCCCTGATCTTGATGTGGTATGGAGAATCCAGCTTGCAGTGGCAGAATCTAGGCAGCCTGAATTGTATATAAGCCTCTGATTGCGAAGAGGACGGGTGGTCCCCAAGGGACAATTCTTCACAGCTCTGTTGCCACCAATATGTTTATTCGTTGTTTGATTCCACAGGCGTCTGTCATGGTCTTTTTGTGGCACAGACTGTGACAAGAGCGTTTGTCATGTTTTTGACTTGTTCCCGGTTCCAGCCGTTATTTGTTTTACTTCAGGGTTTTGTTTTTTTATTATTGTCGCATGATTTTTCTCTTCCTGTATTTATTTTTGCTGTTAAGAATGGGCTCACAAATAGATCTGTGGTGTACCTTGAAAACTTTAGTTTGGGTCTAGCAAATATAGCCATTTAAAAATTAGACAATGTAAATGATTTGGTACAGGATTGCCAATGCTCTTTGGGATTTTAGATTTTTAGTAGTTTTACTCCTTCATGTGACGTTCAGGTGTATATTCCTACAAGTGATTTGGATAAATTTATTCAGTTTGGGCTATTGGAAGTGTACATTGTTTAGGTTGTGGAACTGTTCTTGAATTTGTAATTTATGCCTTTGTTTTTATTATATTTTTCTACTGATATTAAGGACTTTTCTACATTAGCAGTTATGATGGCAAAACTTAGTTGCTTAATGGTGTGAACTCCCCCCCCCCAAGTGATGTCAGTTTTGCTGGGAAAAGGGCTTGTGTAGTCGCATTATGTTGGTGGGAAAGAGATGGAGCGAGGGTGGGGCCACAGTCCAGGCACCTCTGGAGCCTGGCATTCCAAACATGCCAATGGGCAGGGCGCCTCCGGAGAGGTGATCTACACCGCATCCACGGCATTTGCTTCCTGTATGGCTGACCTATTTGGGGGAGACTTAGCTCCCCTAACCTCTTATAAGCATTGCCCATCTTGATGAGTGTCCAGTTTAAAGCCCTTCTCCAACATGCCATGAGAAATCTGAACTTAGGTAGCAAACTTCCTACAGCTGGAACGGAACTGGGACTCTTCAGCCTTGTCTCCCAACATGCCCAGTAGATCTAAGAGCTCCATGTGCTCCCAGAGGGAACCCATTTCCAGGCTCGAACTACCATGATCAGCTGGGAAGGTGCCATGTGAGCTCTTCACTCCAAGCAAACAGGAAATGGATTTTCAACAGTTCTCAGCCTTAGTGGGGGAATGATGGATGCCTGGGTCCCTGGGTGCAGGAAAGCGGAGTTCAAACTGCTGGCCAGAGCTGCCAGCCTGGGTATCACAGGACACCGCCTGGAGGCCATTTACATAAACAAGCACTGTCTACACTGACATTATTGATATAACTTTGATGCAAAAAGCTCTATGCGTCTCATTTAGATGGTTTTATTTTGTCAGCAAAGCAGGAAAGTTTTGTCAGTGGAGGAGCATTGAAGTGGGTACACCGCTACTGTTTTGTCGACAAAAGCTGACTTTTGTCTACAAAAGGCTGTACTGTAGGCAAGATCTTTGAGAACTGACTTCAGTTATTTAAGAACAAAAAGGGGAAAAAAGAGGTGAGACAGCAGGGAAGGTATTCTGGGCCAGTTTCTCTGCTGCAGGAAAACTCCAATTGTCAAAGCAGAGAAGAGTTTAAACAACCTTAATAGTTCGAATTAACCAACGTGGCCATGTTAGTTCGAACTAATTTCTTAGTTCGAACTAACCGGCCGTTGAAATCAATGGAGATTGCAATGGCACTTGCTTAGTTTAAGCTATTTTTTTTTAAGTTAATTCGAATGTAGCATGTAGTGACTGATGTTGGGAGTGCAAGGAAAAAGAGAAGAGCAGCTAGTCCTACCCAAAGAGGGGATGAGCCAATGGAGATTCCTCCTAGTAAGAGCCCTAGAAGGAGTCGGGAGCGGATGCAAAGGATTGCAGAGAAAAACAGGAGGACTGAGGACTTGCGACCGGAACGCCGTGGGGATAGGCTAATGAATAGCACTGGTGCCAGGAAAAGGCAAGTGTATGTGATTGGGGACTCCTTGTTGAGAAGGACAGACAGGCCTATAACCAGAGCTGATCCCGAGAACAGAAGGGTATGCTGCTTGCCTGGTGCAAAGATACGGGATGTTGATCTGAGACTGAAGAGGATCTTAATGGCAGCTGGAAAGAATCCTTTGATTGTCCTTCATGTGGGTATAAATGATGTAGATAGATTCTCACTGGAACGTATCAAAGGTGACTATGCCAGGCTGGGGGGGACTCTCAAGGAAATAGAAGCTCAGGTGATCTTTAGTGGGATTCTGCCTGTCCCTAGAGGAGGACAACAAAGGTGTGAGAAGACCCTGATGATAAATAGATGGCTTAGGCAGCGGTGCTATAAGGAGGGCTTTGGCATGTATGGTCACTGGGAGGCATTCATGGACAGAAGACTGTTCTCTTGGGATGGACTGCACCTGAGTAGGGAGGGAAATAGACTTCTGGGAGGGAGATTAGCACAACTGATCAAGAGAACTTTAAACTAGAGAGCTGGGGGAGATGGTTGGGAGATGCCCGAATAATCTCCGTGCCTGATATTAGTGTTGAGAAGGAAGAAAATGAAATAAGAAAGGACACAGAAATAGGGAGCAGCATGAGGGTTACGAGAAGGAGGAGTAGTGTAAATGGCAGTCTAGTGAGTGATATTGTCTGTGGGAAGACTGTGCCGAATCAGGCAAAGAACATGAGTGAGGCCAAGCAGCACAAACTAAAATGTTTATATACTAACGCAAGAAGCCTGGGTAACAAAATGGAGGAGCTGGAGCTACTGGTAGAGGAAGTGAGACCAGATATTATAGGGATAACTGAAACATGGTGGAATAGTAGTCATGACTGGTGTACCGGTATTGAAGGCTATGTGCTCTTTAGGAAAGATAGATATAAAGGCAAAGGTGAGGGAGTGGCATTGTATGTCAGTGAGGAGATAGACTGCAGGGAAATTCAAAGTGATGGAATTAACAAGACAGAATCAATCTAGGTAAAAATCATGTTAGGGGAAAAAAGCTACTAAAGTTTCTCCTGGAATGGTGCTTGGAGTGTGTTACAGACCGCCGGGATCTGATCTAGACATGGATAGGGACCTCTTTAAGGCCTTTAAGGAAGTTAATACTACTGGAAACTGTGTGATTATGGGAGACTTTAACTTCCCAGATATAAACTGGAGGACGTGTGCTAGTAGTAATAAGAGGGCCCAGTTTTTCCTGGATGTGATAGCTGATGAATTCCTTCTCCAAATGGTTACCGAACCAATGAGAGGGGATGCCATCTTAGATTTAGTACTGGTGAGTAGTGAGGACCTCATAGATGAACTGGTTGTAGGGGACAACTTAGGTTCAAGTGACCATGAGCTAATTCAGTTCAAACTAATTGGAAGGATAAACAAAAATAAATCAGCGACCAGGATCTTTGACTTTAAAAAGGCTAACTTTAGAAAATTAAGGGAATTAGTTGGGGAAGTGGACTGCATAGAAGAACTCAGGAATGTAAATGTAGAAGAGGCTTGGAATCGCTTCAAATCAAAGTTGCATGAACTATCTGAAGCCTACATTCCGAGGAAGGAGAAAAAATTCATAGGCAAGAGCTGTGGACCAAGCTGGATGTGTAAGCATCTCAGAAAGGCAATTAGGAAGAAGCACAGAGCCTACAAAGAGTGGAAAAGGGGAGGGATCAGCAAGGAAAGCTACCTTTTGGAGGTCAGAACATGTAGAGAGAGAGTGAGAAAGGCAAAAAGTCAAGCTGAGCTGGACCTTGCGAAGGGAATTAAAACCAATAGTAAAAGGTTCTTTAGCCATATAAATAGGAAAAAAACAAAGAAAGAAGAAGTGGGACCGCTAAAAACTGAGGATGGGGTGTAGGTCAAGGATAATCTAGGCATGGCTAAATGTCTAAATAAGTACTTTGCATCTGTTTTCAATGAGAGTGAAGTTGAGCTGGGGGGTAGAGGTAGGGAAGCTAATGAGAATGAGATCATGAATGTGGAAATTACCATACCTGAGGTAGAAGCCAAACTTGAGCTGCTGGATGTGACTAAATCGGGGGGTCCGGACTATCTCCATCCGAGGATACTAAAGGAACTGGCTCATGAAATTGCCAGCCCTTTAACGAGGATTTTTAATGAATCTGTAAATTCGGGGGTTGTACCGTATGACTGGAGAATTGCTAATGTAGTTCCTAGTTTCAAGAAAGGGAATAAAAATGATACAGGTAACTACCAGCCTGTTAGTTTGACCTCGGTAGTATGCAAGGTCTTGGAGAAAATTTTGAAGGAGAAAGTACTTAAGGCTGTAGAGGATAACGATAACTGTGATAAAATACAACATGGTTTTACAAAAGGGAGATCTTGCCAGACCAACTTGATCTCCTTTTTTGAAAGGATAACAGATTTTTTAGATAAAGGGAATGCAGTGGACCTAATTTACTTAGATTTCAGCAAGGCATTTGATACAGTTCCACATAGGGAGTTATTAGTTAAGTTACAGAAGATGGGGATTAATATGAATATAGGAAGGTGGATAAGGAACTGGTTAAAAGGGAGACTACAGCGGGTTATACTGAAGGGTGAACTGTCAAGCTGGAGGGAGGTTACCAGTGGAGTCCCTCAGGGATCTGTCTTGGGACCGATCTTGTTCAACCTTTTTGTTACTGACCTTGGCACAAAAAGCGGGAATGTGCTAATAAAGTTTGCGGATGACACTAAGTTGGGAGGTATTGCCGAAACGGAAAAGGATCGGGATACCATACAGAAAGATCTGGATGACCTTGTAAACTGGAGTATCAGGAACAGGATGAAATTTAATAATGGGAAGTGCAAGGTCATGCATTTAGGGACAAACAACAAGCATTTTTCCTGTAAGTTGGGGATGCATCAGTTGGAATGGACTGAGGAGGAGAAGGATCTGGGAGTTATGGTTGACCATAGAATGACTATGAGCTGCCAATGTGATGTGGCCGTGAAAAAAGCGAATGCAGTTCTAGGATGTATCAGGAGAGGTATTTCAAGTAGAGACAGGGAGGTGTTAGTACCGCTGTACAAGGCACTGGTGAGACCCCATCTGGAATACTGTGTGCAGTTCTGGTCCCCGATGTTTAAAAAGGATGAATTCAAATTGGAACAGGTGCAGAGAAGGGCTACAAGGATGGTCTGTGGAGTGGAAAACCTGCCTTATGAGTGGAGACTCAAGAAGCTTGGCTTGTTTAGCTTAACCAAAAGAAGGCTGAGGGGGGATATGATTGCTCTCTATAAATACATCAGAGGGATCAACATCAGGGAGGGAGAGGAATTATTTGAGTACAGCACCAATGTGGACACCAGAACAAATGGTTATAAACTGTCCATCAAGAAATTTAGGCTTGAAATTAGATGCAGGTTTCTAACCATTAGAGGTGTAAAGTTCTGGAATAACCTTCCAAGGGGAGTTGTGGGGGCAAAGACCATAACTGCTTTCAAAGCTGAGCTTGATAAATTTATGGAGGGGATGGTATGATTAGCCTATTTTGGAAATTGACTGACATTTGGCTACGTGTGGTGGATTTACAAGTGGCCTAAGAGGGGAGAGTACGTGGGGTGGGTTCTGAGTTATTACAGAGAATTGTTTCCTGGATAACTGGCTGTTGAGACTTGCCCACATGCTCAGGGTTTAACTGAGCGCCATATTTGGGGTCGGGAAGGAATTTTCCCTCAGGGCTGATTGGCCTGGGCTCTGGGGGTTTTTCACCTTCCTCTGTAGCACAGGGCATGGTTCACCTACCGGTGAATTCTCTGTATCTTAAGTCCTTAAATCATGATTTAAGGAGGTAAATAACTCAGTCATAGGTTGGTGGCCTATTGCAGGAGTGGGTGGGTGAGGTCTTGAGGCCTGCATTTTGCAGGAGGTCAGACTAGATGATCGTACTGATCCCTTCTGACCTTAAAGTCTATGAGTCTAACTAACTAAAATTAGTTCGAATTAGTTAGTTTGAACTAACTAATTCCACCTAATTTTAGTAAGTGTAGACATAGCCAAAGATATTTAAGTTTTTCACTTGCACTGAATCCAGTAGAGGCTAGGAGAGTAAATTCCTTTGATGATCTGGGCCAAAGTTCATATTCTCATAGTCAGTTTCTCTTGTGTATTAACCAATAATCACAAAAACTGTGCAAAGTATGCCATTTTATTGATTGCAGTGAATGTAAGCTCTTAATCAAGATGACATATAACTACTAATTAGGCGAACAAAACAGTAGCAGGATTTAACAGGAAAAGGAGATATACTCATCAGGATAAATCAGATATAATATAGAGGTAATAAGAGATCTTTAAAACTGTGTAGGTCACAAAATAAGTTACTGCAGCTAGTCATATGGAAAGATCCACAGTCTTACCAGCATGGAGTAAAATATTTGCATTTCACCAGTCAGTTTCACTAAATCTTCCTCCTGAATTTAAATCAGAATGGTCATACTGCTCTGACCAATGGCCCATCTAATCCAGCATTTGTCTTCTGACAGTGGCCAATGCCAGATGCTTCAAAGGGAATGAAGAGAACAGAAAATCATCAATCGATTCATTTTGAACATGATTGATTGTAGAAAGGAAGCAAGTGGATGGAACATTTTGCTCTGGGTGAAACCCTGATTATTTGCAAGGAAACAATCTAGGATAAACTCCAAAGCTCTACAGCCTGCAGCCCCTGATCCAGCGGGAGACATCTGTTCCTTGGCAGTGGTTTCGCCATGCCACCCTGTATGAATCAAAAGTCATGTTAATTGATTGTAGCAAGTTCACCAATGAGTGCAAAGACAGCCTCCCCTCCCCGCCCCCAGAGATAAGAGCAAACATTTAAAATGTATTCAAGTTCCAAAAGGGTAGCCATGTTAGTCTATTGCAGAAAAACAGAGTCCTCTGGCACTCTGCACGGTCCTGGGGCCGGTTCTGTTTAACAGTTTCATTAATGATCTTGATGATGGAATAGACTGCGTGCTTAGTAAGTTTGCGGATGACACCAAGCTGGGGGAAATGGTAGACATGCTGGAGGGCAGGGAGAGGATCCAGGGAAACATAGACAAATTGGAACACTGTGCCAAAAGAAATTTCATGAGGTTCAACAAGGACAAGTGCAAAGTCCTGCACTTCGGACAAAAAAATCCCATCCACTGCTACAGGCTGGGGACTGATCAGCTAAGTAGCAGCGCTGTAGAAAAGGACCTGGGGGTTATGGTGGACGGGAAGATGAATATGAGCCAACAGTGTGCTCTTGTTGCCAAAAAGGCCAATGGCATATTAGGCTGCATCAGTAGGAGTGTTGCCAGCAGATCGAGGGATGTGATAATTCCCCTCTATTCGACACTGGTCAGGCCGAATCTGGAATACTGTGTCCAGTTTGGGCTCCCCACTACAGAAAGGATGTGGACAAATTAGAAAGAGTCCAGCAGAGGGCAACAAAAATGATTAGGGGGCTGGAGCACATGACTGATGAGAAGAGACTGAAGGAGCTAGGCTCATTTAGTCTACAGAAGAGAAGACTGAGGGGAGATTTGATAGCAACCTTCAGCTACTTGAAGGGTTGCTCCAAAGAGGAGGGAGCTAGGCTGTTCTCAAGGGTAACAGAGGACAGAACAAGGAGCAATGGTTTCAAATTACAGCTGGGGAGGTCAAGGTTCGATATTAGGAAAATCTTTCTCACTAGGAGGGTGGTGAAGCATTGGAATGGGTTACCTAGGGAGGTGGTAGAATCTCCATCTTTGGAGATTTTTAAGGTCCAGTTAGACAAAACCCTGGTTGGGATGATTTAGTGGGAGTGGTTCTGCTTTTAGCAGGGGGTTGGACTAGATGACCTTATGAGGTCCCTTCCAGCCCTTTGGTTCTATGCTTCTATGATTTTAAAGATTAACAGATTTATTTATCGCATGAGCTTTTGTGGCAGAAAATCCCACTTCGTCAGACACTTTGAAGATGGGAAACTTACAGAATGGGAGGAAATTAAATGCAGGGAGGTGTATAACATAGGATCAGGTTAGGCTGTAACAGCAAATCAAAATAGGTGTTAGGATTCAAACACTGGGGAACAGCACATAGAGGAAGGAGAGGTCAAATCACCTGTTGTAATGAGAAAATAATCCATAGTCCAAAGAAAAACTGCAAAACTCGAATTTATAGGCAGATTCGACTCAGTTGCCTTGGGGTTAAACAGGGACTATGGATTTTTTTCTCATTACAACAGGTGATTTGACCTCACCTTCCTCTATGGGCTGTTCCCCAGCCTTTGATTCCTAAAATCTGTTTTAATTTGCTGTTACAGCCTGTCCTGATCCTATGTCATACATTTCCCTGCATTTAATTTCCTCCCATTCTGTAAATTGCCCATCTTCAAACCATCTGACGAAGTGGGATTTTCTCCCACAAAAGCTCTTGCAATAAATAAATCTGTTAGTCTTTAAAAGTGCCACAGGACTCTGTCTTTTTAAAATGTATGTATATGATTAATATTTCTGCAGACATCCAAGGTCATATAACATGTAATTTGTCACTGGCGCAATCCTAGCACAACACCTGCCTAAGCTGAATGACCTAGCTGGATCCTGGCGCTATGCATGTCTGAATAAATCCTGAATAAGTCTACCAACACTTCCTAAAATGTTGCCACATGGTTATCAAAGGCCCACTCACCAACCACTATTCCTAACACAGAAGACTTGTGTATTTGTACCACTGCTCTCTACTGGAATGAAATCAAATTAGCTCATGTTTGTTCCATAAGTGTTTTCCTGTTAGCCAGAACTACTATTCATTCCCTTTTTGCTCCTGCTGGAGGTGGTGGGGAAAATGGGGAAGAGCTTCTGGAGAAAAGTGATCTAAGTTCTATCCTCACTGCCACAGGAAGTATCAGGAGGCTCTGGTATGTAGCATAGATGTAATCTTGATGTCTTTGGTGGCTATGGATTTGTTACATTGGGATTTGAGCTTCTAGGAACCTCAGATACTCAACCAATACATCTCAGATACTCAACCAATACAGTTCTCTAAATAGAAGAATGTGCATGCTTGTGATGCGGTGGACAACGGTCACACTGAACCTGGGCAGGAAGTGGTTAATTGTCTGTTCTGAAGACAGTAACTGAAGTTGGTCCTCTATCACCTGCCAGCAATAACAGGTCTGGAAGGATTTAAAAGGGAGGAAGCAGCCTTCAGAGCTAGCCTAAACTAACAGAGGGATCTTGGGTCTGAGGCCAAGAGGACCTAAGGGGTGGGCTGAGCAGTCCTGAGCTAGGAACTCGCAGATCAGCTAAGTCCATGGAGAAGGCTTAACTTGGATTTTGTCTTTTCTTATTGTTCATTAGAAAAGTCAAAGCCCAGAAGCAGGTGAGTTGTGAACCTACACGTGTTACCTGGACTGTTGTCTAGAGCAGATGGGAAAGATTCCCATCCACAGTGCCACTGCCCTGTACTGGATTGACTCAATATTGGTCATCTGTATGTTACAGACCCTATGTCTCTAACAGCTAATAATGAATCTATTTCAGTCCAAGTGGTAAGAATTTTTGGAGGAGGAAAATGTGAGTGCTATTTCCACTGCTGCTATAAAGGTCCAAATGGCCTTGATGTATATGAGAGCTAGAGTGGAGAAGTGCACAATGCCTATATATTTATTGTGCTGTCAATTCTTAGTTTACACATCCTGAGTACAAGTATGTTAATAAATAAGAACGAATATATTAACAACCTTGCTTGTTGTTTCTCTAAAAGTTTGTTTATCTACAAGAAGATTGTAGTCTCTCTTTTACCTAGTCTGTCTCTTAAATGTACACACAAGGATGTCACTGTTATTAATTCCTTAATAGTTTTAAACTTACCATGCTCCCATGCCATTGGGATCGCGAACAACTCTCTTTGCACAATTTACACTCAATGTAATGTCCGCAGTCAGTAAATCTAAAAGAGAAATATAGTGGTAACAGGAGGAAGGGGGAAAAGGCTACATTTCCCCCCATTTTTTTTTTGAGTTAGTCATTTTGAACTGATTCTGAAATTAGACTATATTGATTATGATTATTTACTAATGAAGTTTAATACTGTGGCACTTAAGCACCAAGCAAGAATGGGGCTCTGTGATGTTAGGAACTGTGCAAACACAGAAGAGCAGATGGTCTTTGTTCTGAAGAGCTTACATTCTAAGTAGAAAGACAGACCCAGGGTTGGGGAAAGGGAGATAACACACAGGCAGAGTGAACAATGTTTTGATGGCAATCATCATATTAGTTCCACAATTTGGTCCTTCTTTTAGAATGCTGTCAGTCTGTTCGCTTGTTTTACTATAACCATCTAGTATAAGTTGTTCTGCACCTTCCTCTGAAACAGGTGGTACTGCTCAGTGCTATTGGAGTCATTATATTGCCCTAGAACGCCCTTGCTTTTGGACTAGAAGGACTGGTCTGATCCAGAAGGACTATTTCTACCTTCCACTCTTTGGCAATTTCTACCTTCCACTCTTTGGCTGCGTCTACACCTGTAAATTAAGTCAACTTAAGCTTGTTTAAGTCGACTTCATTTACACTGCGTCTACACTACAGTTTCCTTAAGTCGACTTAAGCAGCTTGCTTAAGTCGACCTAAGGAAAATAAAGTCGACAATGAAAATTAAGTCGACTTTATTAAACCTCATTTTACTTCGACTTAAGGCTTAATTCGATTTTTAAAGTCGTATTAAGATAGTGTAGACATGGGGTAGCCCTAAGTCGACTTAAGGCTACCCCAGGACTACACCAATGCCCTCCCTGCCGGGGGGGGGGGGGAGACAAGGGGAGCCTGGCATGTCCCCCAATAGGGCAGGGCAGAGCAAAGACTGAGCACCCTGGCACTGGGCAGGAGGTGCCCCCCTACCCTCGTGGACCTGCCCTAGGTCCCCTAGCCCCTAGAAGTCAACCTAGGTGTCCCGTGTGGACGCTCTAGGTCAACTTTGTACTACAGTGCAAATTAGCGATGGACACATAAAGACCTCCCTATACCGCAAACCTACTGATCGATATAGTTACCTACATCCCTCGAGCTTCCATCCTCGACACACCACACGATCCATTGTGTACAGTCAAGCCCTAAGATATAACCGCATTTGCTCTGACCCTTTAGACAGAGACAGACACCTTCAGGATCTCTACCAGGCATTCTTAAAACTACAGTACAAACCCACAGAAGTGAACAAACAAATTGACAGAGCCAGATGGGTACCCAGAAGTCAACTACTGCAGGAGAAGCCCATGAAAAATAACAACAGAACGCCACTGGTCATCACCTACAACCCCCAACCTCTTCAACACATCATCAAAAATCTACAGCCTATTTTACAAGATGATCCCTCACTCTCTCAAGCCTTGGGAGACAGACCTCTCCTTGCTTTCAGACAGCCCCCTAACCTTAAAAGGATACTTACCAACTACAGATCACAGAGCAGAAACACTAAAGCAGGAACACAGCCCTGCAGCAGACCACGCTGCCAACTTTGCCCTCATATCTACACTGATGACACCATCACAGGGCCTAATCATGCCACCTACTCCATCAAGGGTTCGTTCACCTGCTCATCCACCAATGTGATTTATGCCATCATGTGCCGGAAATGCCCCTCTGCCTTATATATTGGACAGACAGGACAGTCTCTGCACCAAAGAATCAATGGACACAAATCTGACATCAGAAATTGCAACACTGCAAAACCTGTAGGGGAACACTTCAATCTCCCTGCTCACTCCCTTAACGACTTGTTAATAGCTGTGTTGAAACAGATGAATAACAAATCACAGCTTCAAAGAGAGTCTGCAGAACTCGAATTTATATGCAAATTTGACTCAGTTGTCTTGGGGTTAAACAGGGACTATGGATTTTTCTCACATTACATCAAGTGAATTGACCTCCCCCTCCTCTATGTGCTGTACCCCAGTGTTTTGAATCCTAACACCTATTTTGATTTGCTGTTACAGCCTGACCTGATGCTATGTCATACACTCCCCTGCATTTAATTTCCTCCCACTCTGTAACTTTCCTATCTTCAAAGCGTCTGACGAAGTGGGATTTTCTCCCACGAAAGCTCATGCGATTAATAAATCTGTTAGTCTTTAAAAGTGCCACAAGACTCTGTTGTCTTTAAATTTAAGTGTAGACTCACTAGTTAAAGTTGACTTAAATTTCCAAGTGTAGACATAGCCTTTTAGAATTTAGAATGTCTACCTCTTTCTATTCCCATTAGGCTTTCTTTGATGAATTATATATATATCTTTTTTTAAAGCAAATGTCTTCTACTATGATAAAGGGATACAACACCACTTGCTTCAATATTACATCCTTGTCTGAAGATTTTAAGCCAACTTTACTGTAAATTGCAACTATAAATTGAAAGAAATGAGAGAAAAACATTGTTTGCTGCTTTTCCTTGGTGACATTAACAGCTTTTTGGGTGAAAAATGTCTTAGGTGAGAACATAAGTCCTGTGCTAACGCTGTCCAAGAGGTTTGATTTTACCCTTTGTGAATAGCTATTTTGCAGGTTTTTTGTGTATGAAGTCTGACAGTTTCCTGTATTGTTTGTGTGGATCTTTCACACAGGAACAGAGGAGACAAGTTAAAAAAAAAAGTGTTCTTAAAAATGCAAACATTTGCAGGCAGGGGAAGTGAGGGAAAATTGCAGTACTTGAAACTACTTTTAATTCTTTCTGAAAATGGACTAGATTTGAAGTTGGTTGTGTCTCTTTCAATTAGAAACATTTAATATGCTTGTTTTTAAAACAAAGCAAGCTCAGGAACTAGCATTTGTGCTAGTTTTGTGCACAGTAGTGATTTCACCATCTTAGAACAAAGTTAAGTGCTGTTAAATCAACAGATCTGCTAAGTGGTAAATTCTTCTCCAGAAGGGAATTGTTTTAATAAAGAAACCTAAAAAAGAGAGGAACGCAAGTCCTTTTGGAAAAATCCTTTGGGATCCCGCCCTTTTATAGCATACATACATTCCCACACATTGCAACCCTGCTCTCCTGTCTGTATAGTAAAGGGTTATTTTTTTTAATGTAGGGCTCTTAGGGACAAAACCTGCCTTCAGCTATATCTTGGCAAGCCATGAACTCACACTGGTGTAAAAGGGCAGAAATAGACCTTCAAAGTTCTATAGGAGCATTATATTGCACCCACCACGACACTGGATTCCACATGCGTTCTTGGCTCCTGGAGTCTTGCCGTCATTGCACCACCAGCGGCTGTTGATTTGCAAAATCCCATAATCAGTGCTTCCGTCAGGTGGGTTGTAGTTTGTGGCATCCGTGTTAAATCTGCTCTC
>VOCT01040193.1:0-13118 GCA_007922175.1 Pelusios castaneus
CTGGACAAGTATCTCCAGTTGACTCCCTTATGTACTTCAGGGAAATCTTTAGAGATCCTGAGGCCAGAAGGGAGAATTTTAGTCATCTAGTCTGACCTCCTGTGTAGCACAGAAGACACCTGCCCAAAGCATGTCCAAGGGCAGAGCTGTGAGAGAAACATTAACCTTGGCTTAGGAAGTCTCAGTGATGGAGAATCTGCCATGATCCGTGCTAAGTTACGCCAACAGTGAATTACTTTCTTAGTTAAAAAGTGTACAAATTATTTATGGTCATAATATGTCTAACTTTAGTTTCTAGACATTGTTTGATATTAGACCTTTCTGTTCTAACCTGAAAATCCTATCATTCAGTATTTGTTCCCTATGTGAGCAGTTCTTCAATGTTATCAGGTAACCCCTTAACCATCTTCACCTCTTAACCATGTCAAGGACAGCTTGGTCCTGCCATGAGTGCCGGGGACTGGACTCAAGGATCTTCATGGTCCCTTCCAGTTTCTGTGATTCTATTATTCTCTCTCTCTTAAACTGGCCTGGTTGAGCTCTTTGAGTCTATTTCTGTGGGGCAGGATTTCTATCTTCTAAACATTCCTGTGGCTCTTCTCTGAATCCTCTTCAGTGTATCAACATCCGCCTCTAATTGTGAACACCAAAACTGGACACATTATTCCACCAGCAGTGGCATCAGGGCCAAAGAAAGTGGTAAAATTATTTCTCTACCTCTTTTTGAGACACCTCTTTGCATGATACAGTTCCCCACTGTAGAACATCACCTAACTTCTTTGTTGTCAGACGTATATATCTACATAGCGCTATAAGAATGCAGATTATTTTCTTCAGCCTAGTTTACCAACCAGCCCAGATCACTTTGAATCACTGAGTTGCTCTCTTTATTATTTAAGATCCCCCAATTTTTGTGGCACCTACTAACTTTATCACCATTGGAGGATGAGAAGCAAAGGTGCCATTGCCATTGGGCTGGCAGGGCGTTGGTCCCGGGTAGAATAGCCTGAGCCCCAGATCTATTTTCCCCAGCAGGCACATGAACAGACAGCCTGTTTGCAGGGGAGGCAGAGCTAATCTGGGAACAGAGCCAGCTGCAGCGTGTAGCTCACTCACTAGCAGGGAGAGAAGAGGGAACTTTAAATCCTCTCTCCCCGGCAGCCCCAGCTCAGCGCTGCAGCTGACTCCCCTCCATCCTGTTTTATTTAGGAGCAACTTCTTCTACATAGCACCAGTAAGTACTGTGTCTGTGTGGGGAGGGGGGAACCTGAAGGTCGGGGGGGGGTGTTGGGAGCAGGGGATCAATCCCCAGGCCCCAGGTCAGTCTGGGGAGCAGGCTGGGGATCATCCCCTGCCCCATGGGTAGGTGACTTGGTGACCAGCCCGAGCAGCAGCAAGTTGTATGTTGAGGATCGTCCCCCCCCTTCTCCAGAGTGGCAGGTGGGGACTGGTCACTTTCCCCCACCTGTACAGAGAGGTCATTTGGGGGATGGGTGGCCTGGGGATCATCCCCCAGCCAGGAGTGCCGATGATGACCATATTTATGAATTCTGCAGACCATAAGGTGTGCCTAAAATGTATTCTGTGCTTTTCTTGTTTGTTTGTTGTTAATTAAGCAGGGGGTGGAGGGTGACTGGAGGAAATGGAGTTGTGTTTTTAAACTACTTTCTTGTGTTTGAGTTCCCCCTGCCCACCCCAGGATGTGACTATGTGACAGTTTAGGGTTGCCTTCTCTCCCCCAGGTACTGGAAGGTGATTTTGGCCCCTGGTGCAGGACCTGTCCCCCCACCTCTGCCCCCCTCACCCTCTGCCCAGTAATAAACCCTGGCCCCTCAGTTGTCCCCATTACTGTCAGCCCAATAATGCTGCATTTTTAGTTTGGACTTTGCCTTTCTGATTAGAGCGGGCTTTCTCAGTTTGGGCTGTTGTCCTTTCTGCTTTGTCTCCCCAGGAGAGGGATTGGGAGCCTGGCAGGAGCTGTGGGGTGAGAGTAGGGAACAGTGCAGCAGCCTTCTCTGCCTTTTCTTCAGTTCACTCTGTTGTCTTCCCTTTGGCTATTTGCAGGGGAGGGAAGGCCGGCAGCCTGGCTGGCTGGGTCTGCTAGTTTGGTGGGACACCGCTCATGGCACCACACCCCAGGCAGTCTACCTGCTTGCCTTGTGAATTCCCCAACTTCTTCCCCTGGTTTGTACGCACCTGAAAGCTGGGACCTGGCGAGAGCCCTTTTCAATGTCCTGCCTTGCGGCATGCTCAGGCGTGTGGCCCAGGGCCGGAACAGCCTGGGAAAATGCAGCTGCTGTGCTGCCTTTCCTGGGGCCCACCATCCAGCTGCACTGCTCCCCTGCCACCCTTCCCCTTCTCCCCACTCTCCTGCTCCACCACCCTCCTTCCCACTCCTGTTTGCTGAGGTCCCTGGCTTCTGATATTCAGCCACGGGAACCTGGAGGGGATGGGGAATGTTGTGCCTTGTCAGACAGGGAGACACATTTTATGTGTCTGTTGCAGGTAGGGACGCCCGGAGACGGGCCGCGGCTAGCAACAGTTTGGGGTTCGTTGCCCGGAGTGCGTAGCACCAATAAGAACACCGGGGCAGAGAAAGCACACCAAGTTTTATTTGAGATCTCAAGCAGGCACACGGAGACAGGCACGTCTCAAATCATGCGCACCCGCACTCAGTTGCAGTGACTCTTATATAGCTTACTTCAGTACTTTTCCCTTGCTGTGTGTGAAAATATCCTACCCTCTTCCTCTTCTCTGGGTTATAGTTAGATTTCGAGGCCATGTTATCTGTTTATGTTTCCTGGAACCGGGGGACCTCCTTATATGATGATATTGTGTACTGGCTGCCTCTGAGTCTGGAGCAAAGGGGCTTCATCGGCACTCATGGCCTTCCACCCGCCCCCGAGTTACCCAGTGTGCACCCCAAATGCAGCCAGGGTCACCAGCAAGTCCCCCCTTGAGAAGACTCAGATTCTAGAAAGCTGAGTCCTCTCATATTCCTGTGACAACAAAGCAGTAAGTTCAGAGGAAGGTTCGGTCTCTGCATACAAGGCTGGAACGGTGGGGGTGGGGGAAACTCAAAATCACATCAGTACAGCCTTACAACAAGCTAAAAGCAGAAGGGAGCAAATTAAAAAAAAAAACAAATCCTGTGAGGAGAAGGCGCAAAATGCCTGCTCCTATGTTACCCAAGCCCAAGTTAGGGAGCCAACCCCAAAGGGTATAAAAAAAAAGTGGGTTTCCGTTCCTCGGCTTTCCACTGATCTAGGGCCTTTTGAGCTGAAAGAATATGAATATTTATATCAGCTGAGTTCTCTGGCACATAAGTGCAGCACTCCTCTCCGATAAGAGTACAGACGCCCCCCCCCCCCTGGGCAGCCAATATGAAATCAAGTGCCTGCCTGTTCTGAAAAGCCAGGAGCCGAAGCTGATAAAGCTCAGCATTGAGATCCCCTCCTATTTTTAAGGTCTCATTAGCAAATTGAGTGAGAAATACAGACAGTTTGTGATACAATTGGGTTAAGCGATCCATCCCATACTGTGGGAAGATTATCATACCAAAGCGATCACCCTCCCCAATTGGCTCCAGGGTACTAAGTGGGGCCTGTCGCCTCCGGGATGCCCGATAGGGGCATGGGGTAGCACCCGTAAAGGAGGGTCCAGGACTCCTAGGTAGCATCTTCCATACCACCCGTGGGGAAGCCATGAATAAGCATTGAGGCCACAAATAAAAAAGGTATTGGTACTAGCAACCAAACCATTCGTGAAGGCAGAGTCTGGGGATCCAGGGTACCAAGTTAAAAGACCTTCCCCTGTGTCATTCCCCGAAGGGTCAAGGATAGGCCTTGGGTTCCCCCCCTTGTAACACTTGCTATTGTGATCGGGGCCCTGATCCCATGCAGTTAACAGGGGTGCTGTTTGAACAATAATTTAAGTCCAAAGTCTGTTTGTTCCGAATCCCCAACAGGCTGCACAGTCCATTTATCTGGGGCTGGAGACTAGGGCACCGGCTTTAGTCGGGAGTAGTGGATCCAATTCTTGTGTCCTTTGACCTTCGCCGCGGTGTGTGTAACCAGGAGCACTGTAAAGGGCCCTTTCCACCGTTCCTGGAGGGGTTCCTCTTTCCAGCTCCGGACGAGGATGGAGTCTCCGGGTTGGAGGGAGTGAGCCGGGGTATCCAGCGGTACTGGCTGAGCGTCTTTCACAATCCTGTGAAGAGAAGAGAGAACAGCAGACAACGAGGACAAATACTTAGATAATATTGCCTCCCCTATAACCCACTCCCCTAACGGAACCGGGACACCATTCATTGGCCAGAGCTGTCCAAAAAGGATCTCAAAGGGACTTAGACCCAACCTTCTCTTGGGCAGGGCCCGGATCCGAAGCAGGGCCAGCGGCAGGGTACCCGGCCATTTAAGGGCTGTCTCTTGACAGATTTTGGAGAGCTGTCACTTGAGAGTCTGATTAGTCTGTTCAATGACCCCACTGGCCTGGGGTCTCCAGGGAGAGTGTAGCTTCCATTGTAGTTGCAGAGCCTCTCGACTATCTTTGCAATGTTTGCAGTAAAGTGAGTTCCGTTGGCAGACTCAATCCATTGGGGCAGTCCAAACCTGGGGATTAATTCCTTCATTAACTTCATGGCTACTGTCCTGGCAGTGCAATTTCGGCAAGGAAATGCCTCCGGCCATCCAGTGAAGCGATCCACCATTACTAGTAAATACCGATACCCCTGGGTACGTGGCAATTCAGTAATGTCAATTTGCCATACAATACCCGGTCCGGGGGGTCTGTTCCAGTGACGCTGGCGGGTGGGGCCCCCTGGAACGAGGGTTATTCTTCTGGCAAACAAGGCACCCCGACACGATCCGGAAGGCCTGAGGGTGGAGGCTACTGGCAAGAAAGTACTTGGTAGCCAGCTGGACTAGGGCTTCCCTCCCCGTGTGGGTCGCTAGGTGTAGCTGATTCAGGATATTATGCACAAGAGTGCCTGGGAGAAGGACCCTCCCGTCCGATGTATGCCACCACCCACCTGTTTCTAGAAGCTGGAGCTTCTCAGCCAGATCTTGCTCACTTTGTGAGTAGTCCGGAAGGGGGAGATCTTCTAGGGCCGGGATGAGAGCACCCACAAGGGCAATTTCTTCCAAAAGGGGGGTGGAAGCTACGCGCTTGGCTTCTCAGTGAGCTCGAGCATTACCCTGAGTTAGGTCCTGATCCTCCCTCTGGTGGGCCCGGCAATGTACTACAGCCACCTCGGTAGGTAATTGTACAGCCGCCAGTAAATGGAGGATTTGTGGGCTGTATTCAATGGGGTTTCCCTGGGCTGTCAGCATTCCCCACTGCTTCCATAGCCCCGCATGGGCATGCAGTACCCCAAAGGCATACCTGGAATCAGTGAAGATGTTAACCTGCTTATCGGCAGCCAGCTCGAGTGCTCGGGTGAGCGCGATCAGCTCTGCCAGCTGTGCGGAGGTCCCAGGCGGCAGGGTCTGTGCCTCAATGGTGTTGAATAGGGAGACCACAGCATATCCTGCCTTTCGTTGGCCACTAACCACCATGCTACTCCCATCAGTATACCATTCAAAGTCTGGGTTTGGCAGGGGCCAGTCTTTGAGGTCTGCCCTGATGGAATATTGCAAATCCACAGTCTCCAGGCAATCATGTTCTATACCCTCAGAGTCGGGAAGGAGGGTGGCTGGATTAAGAGTTGAACAGGTACACAGCTGCACCTCCAGGTTTTCAATGAGTTTGGCCTGATATCTGGCTAATTGAGTCTGAGTTAGCCATAGACCCCCCTTGCTATCTAGGAAGGCTTGGACCATGTGGGGAGTATAAACCATTACGCTACCCCCAAGGGTTAACTTCTCAGCCTCCTCAATAATCAATGCTGTAGCGGCTACTGCCCGCAGGCATCCCGGCCACCCTGTAGCCACCTGGTCCAGCTGCTTAAAGAAATAGGCCACCGGACGCTGCCAGGTTCCCAGATATTGGGTGAGAACCCCGAGGGCCACCCCCCCTTCGCTCGTGGACGAAAAGCTGGAATGGCTTGGACTCAGTTGCAGTGACTCTTATATAGCTTACTTCAGTACTTTTCCCTGTGTGTGAAAATATCCTACCCTCCTCCTCTTCTCTGGGTTACAGTTAGATTTCGAGGCCATGTTATCTGTTTATGTTTCCTGGAACCGGGGGACCTCCTTATATGGTGATATTGTGTACTGGCTGCCTCTGAGCCTGGAGCAAAGGGGCTTCATCGGCACTCATGGCCTTCCACCCCTCCCTCCCCCCGAGTTACCCAGTGTGCACCCCAAATGCAGCCAGGGTCACCAACATGTCCTTCTGACATGATCTGACTTTTTAAGAAAGATTGCTTCTGTTCTAGTTCTTAATACAGATGAGTATGAAGAAGTTGTATTGCAACTCAGCATGGAGAGAAGCCTGGGGTGTGGGTTTGTTTGTGTGTGTGTGTGGGGGGGGGGGTTTGTGAACTGGGGAAGGAGCCTAGTGGCTTGGCCAGGGGGCGGGGTCTATCTGGAGATGGGGGCTAGCAGGGAGTGGGCTGGGGGGGGCCACAGCCCTGGATCTTTTTTATATCCAGCAACGCCCCTGATAAGTAGAAGTAATTGTGTTGCTCACGGATGTCTCTGCTTGTCCTTGTCACGTTACAAGAAAGAATAAGGAAACCACGGTACTAGTTATGTTCCTGAGAAACCTGGGAGCTACCAAGAAACAATAAAAGTAATAGGTCAGGAAGTTGTGGCTGGCATGATAGAGTATATTTCCATGGGGAAACTTTGCTACTTTCCAAAACAAGAATTACATTGTAGGTCAGATCTATGGTTTGCCCAGTCCAGTGTCCTCTCTCTGAGAGTGACAACCTCATGGGATGCCAAAGAAGGTGCTGGGAGGATAATATGACCTTCATGAGGGTGTCATCTTAACATCCAAGGGCCCGAGTTTGGCTTGTTCCCTGAAACATGCGGAGAGATACAATTCCAATTATTAATATAGCTGTAACTGTTGGAATGGAATTTTCTTACTGTTCATGCAAATTTCCTAAACCTTTCTGATTCTTCCTGCACTGTCGGCCTCTCAGGTTTAATGTTCAGTTTTACAGTAATAACCTTCATGTTTCCAACTCCTCTTCAAACCCATCAGTATGTTTTTTTTAATACAGCTGTCAGACGGTTTCTTTTTTAGTCATCCCATGCACTTAATTTTCTTAAGCCATCACCTTCCCATTAAGGCTCGGTAATCGCTTTCCACCACAAACAGTGGCAATTTAGCAGGCTGTCCATTGAGCTCCACTTTACCATCAGCAGTGTGCACCATACCTACAACTTCTCCAGTGTACGTTTTCAAAAGAAGTTTTATCAGCTTTATGGAGAGATGCTTTAAATTCTCCTTATACACAGAGTCTGAGACCAGTAAAAGTGGGGAAATGGGGTCCAGCTCCATGTGTACAGGTTTACCTTCCGACAGGGAGGTTACTCAGTGTTCATGTGAGCCAACTGCCATGGACATGACGTGAAGGAGCACTTCTTCTTTTGACTGTGTGTCACTTTGACCATCCTGAGTCTCCTCTACCATGTGCAGATTTTCATTTTTGCTCTGACAGGCAGTGGTTTTCTTTTTCTCCTGTTTACCTCTGTATGACTCTTCTTTCTTTTATTTGCAGGCAGAATCAAGGTGCTACTTTTTTGCCACATTATTTCCAGGCTAGTTCCTCACACCATCATTCCAATGCACAGTGACCCAGCTCTCCTCAGCAGTAGCATTCACATCTCCACACTGGCTTATGGGTAGGTTCTTGTGACACTTTAAGCTTTTGGGCTTCCTTTGCAGCCAGATCTATAGATATTGCAATTTCAGTGGCTTTCTGCCTACGTGCGTCTGTCAATAGGTGTTTCTGCACTCCTTATTTGAGCAGACCACATACTAACCTACCATGTAAGGCCTCATTAACACAACATGAAAATCACAGTGCTCAGCAAACTTCTTCACAGCAGCTACAGACTGCACAACTGTGTCACCTTCTTTGTGATTTGTTTGGTGGGACTAATATCTTTCTGCAATTACCAGTGGGTTTAGAGAAAATTGTACTTCTGGGATTTTCACAAGGCCAGTGTAAGATTTTTGTCTCTGGCTTAACAGAATGTAATACGATGGACAGAAAATGATAGGTTTCAATTCCCACAAGACTTGGGATAATCCATGGTGATTCTGCTCGTGATTTTCATTCACTAGTAAGGCTTCCCTTCCATCCCCATTCGCAGTCTCTCTGCTTCACTCTCTGTGAACAGAGCAGTCAGTTCTCGTTTCAGCTTGAACCAGCCATGTAAATAACCGGGCCCACAAAGAGCAAAAAGTTTGCCCTACATTTATTTTTGCTTTTTGCCAGTGCTACACAGGTCCATCACATTGTGGTTGACACTTTTTTAGGTTGAGTTCTGCAGATTTAGTCAGAGAGAAAAACCAGCATAGGAACACAGAGAGATGCAACAGAGGGAGCATCTTTATTGAACTAACACAAAACCAGACAGTACTGTCCCACAGTATGGGAACAAATTAAGCTGTTCTGCTACGGCAATCTTGGCAATGAAACACAAAACAAAATACACAAGATAGGACGTCACTGGACTGCATGACTTCCTGAATATTTTGGTGCCATCTGTGAACATTGACACCTCACAGCTCACCCCCCTTTCCAGAATGTTAGTAACTGTAAAATATTTACCCTGCTCTTTCCTATTAAGTGCATTACCCCCATTACTGTGCTTCTTTCCTTTAACAGGCACTGAGCATTGTTGAGCCTGACTGATACTTCAAACACCTCATGGCAGCTGTCAACCTTACCCTTTATGACTCATCAATATTCATCTTAAATGGCATCCCCGGTCTGGAAATTGCTCATATCTGGATTTCCATCCCTTTCTCTACATTCTACATCATCAGCCTACTGGGGAATTTCACGGTTCTTTTTGTTGTCACAAAAGAGCAAACCCTGCACAAACCCATGTACCTGCTGCTCTGCATGCTGGCACTCACAGAGATCGGCATTTCGACTGCCATCATGCCAAAGACACTCTGCATATTTTGGTTTGCTTTCAAAGACATCACTATGGATGGCTGCCTCACCCAGATGTTCTTCTTTCATGGATTTGCTAGTATGCACTCCGCCATCCTCGTGAGTATGGCCTTCGATCGCTATGTCGCCATATGTGAGCCTCTGAGATACACCACCATCCTCACCAATGCACGAGCAGCTAAACTCGTGCTAGCGGGTTTGATACGAGCTCTTCTCTTGGGTGTGCCAGGGATGTTGCTCCTGCGGAGGCTGCCATTCTGTGCCAACCATGTTATCCCCCACACATTTTGCGAACACTCTACTGTGGTAAAGATGTCGTGTGGGGACACTACACTCGATCAGTTATACAACATGGTGATAACGGTTGCGACCACAGGGTTAGACCTGACACTCATTGGCCTGTCCTATGGGCTGATCATCTGGGCTGTCTTTAGGATCTCCTCCAAGAAAGCCCACCAAAAAGCCCTTAATACTTGCGCAGCCCACATTGGTGTGATACTGATATCTTATGTAACCACTTTTTTCTATGCCCTGATACAAAACTTTGGTCAGGACACTCCTGCTCACTTTCACATCCTCGTGGCCTACCTCTATATCCTAATTCCCCCCATGCTCAACCCTATCATCTATGGTGCCAAAACCAAAGAGCTCCGTGACAAGGTGGGAAAATACGCATGCAGAATATGATAGCTTGTGGACACTGAATTTAAAGCTGCGTGAACAAAGTGGGAAAGGATATCTCCTGGTTAGTCAAGGGTGCTGGGTCCCAATTTGGCTGAGCTCAGCCTTGTGGCAGTTCACAGTCTGAGAAGTTCCTCACACCTAATGTCTTATCACTCTGTAACCAAGCACTTCTCTCTCCATTGTTGAGTTCGCTCTCTCTGACCATCACCTGAACTTTTTTAGCATCAACCGCCATCTCCCATTCCCACATTTGCTGTCACTCATTCTTTCCATGATTTCCATACCACCAGCATTGATGCTTTCAGCCCTTTTTTCCATTTGTATTGTTCTGGATTCTCACCATTCCTCATTCTCCATCATTGACTCTTTTGCACTTTTGACAATCACAGTGTCTCCAACTCTGCCCTCCAACAGGCCCCTACAAACTTCCAGTCCTCAGTCTCCTCAAATCAGTCTCTGCATTCTTAACTAGCAAACCCTTGGAGCTTTTCCCTTTGGTTCATTGCCTCTGAACCCATGAAATCTGCCCTGAGTTTTTATTTTGGGATGCTCATTGCACACAGCTGAAGTCAAAACAAACATGAAAGTCACAGGTGCAAATATGAATCAGAGAGGCAAAGCGAACATATTTGATTTACGCAGAAAATTAACAAAGACACAACCTCAGTTTTTCCATATCTGCATTGCTCAGTTTCCATTTTCTAACTCAAGGTTCCCTCTTGTATCTGAACAGTTTGACGTCTGCTTTCCATCATCAAGGGGACTGAGTGTTTCTCACACAGCTCCCCATTTAGACTCCACAAAGTGGCATACTGAGACACTTGAGCACCACCTAGGCTGGGGAGGAGAGGGGGTGTCTGCTACCACCTGGCTTGTTGCCTTGGTACACGACCCTGCATCAGTAACCAGTGCTAGTTTTCCCCTGGTTTACTCCTTGTAGGTGATGCCCACATCCTCTGCAAATCCATCTCACTGAGATCTCATCCAAAGGAAGTCCCAGAAGAGGCAGGAGTGTTTTGGGGGTTCCCTCCATTTGGTAGAACATGTTATTTGAAGGATGTTAAAGCCTGGGAAAAGATGGAAATTTCAAGAAATGAGGCTGGAGAGACAGGTCCTAATTCAGGAGAGGTGTAACAAGCTATAAAGATAGTGCGCTCTGGAATGGCCAGCTTGCTGTTATTTGCTGTTTTCTGTTTGGCTATGTGTACACTAGGAAAAGTTAGGTCGACTTTGTTAAACAAGTTACCTCTCCCCCATTTTCCAGTAATTAGCTTGGGTTATTTTGGAGCTAGTTCAGGACTTTGAGCCATGCAGGCAGTAAAATCTGGAACCCTTCATAGGGCAGAACTCAGCAGAGAGCAGCAGCTGAGTGTAAGCGGGAAGCAACGCAGCAGCGCTGAGCCAGCCCTGGGGAGCTGGAGCAGTGTGGAGCAGCTGTGCCAACAGATAGCCAGGGCTGATGTAGAGTGGGGAGATTCTGGGCCAGAGTGGGGATAACGGATGTTGTCCGTGCCCCGAGAACATGGCAGTGGAGCTTGGTGAGGGGCTGTCAAGAACTAAGAGGGTCCTAGGCAGAGGGTCCTGCTAGGGAAACGTCACCAGAGAAGACCACCTTGTAGGCTGGCCTCGAGGAGCAGGGGCAGGATGCTGAGAACAGGGTGCTGGAACGGCAGACCAAGCGGGTACCGCAGGGATCGGTTCTGTTCAATATTTTCATCAATGGTTTGGACGATGGCGTAGAGAGAAAACTTACCGAGTTTGCGGATGATACCAAGCTGGGAGGGGATCTAATGCATTGGAAGATACGATCCCAATTCAAAGTGATTTGGGCAAACTAGTGAAATAGTCTGAGGTAAACAGGATGAAAGTCAGTAATGATAAATGCAAAGTGCTCCGCTTAGGACAGAACAATCCAGTGCACACGTACAAAATGGGCAATCACTGCCTTGAAAGGAGAACTGCAGAAAGGGACCTGGGTGTCATAGTGGACCACAAGCTAAATATGAGTCAACAGTGTAACCCTGTTGCAAAAAAAGCAAACCCTATTCTGGGATGAATGAACAGGAGTCTTGTAAGACACAAGAAGTTTATCTTCTGCTATACGGCATGCTGATTAGGCCTCAGCTGGAGAATTGTGTCCGGCTCAGAGCCACTCATTTCAGGAAAGATGTGGACAAATTGGAGAAAATCCAGAGAACTGCAACCAGATTTTCTCCCACATAAGCTCACACGATAAATAAATGTGTTAGTCTTTAAAAGTGTCCCAGGACTCCTGGTTTGTTTTGCTGAACTAGACTAACACGGCTCCCCCTTTGGAAATTCACAGAATACAAGGTGCACCAGATAGATATCTACCTTTCTAACACACTGAGACAATGAACACAATGCAACAGGTGCATGCACAATACGACAGGTTATGTGAGGGGTCACAGGGCACTCGCGGCTTTTCTGGCCCCGGACCCCACGGGGGGACGAGGCTAGCAAAGGGGAGCAGCCGTGTCACTGGTGCAGAGGACACTGAGAAGAGGCGTGCAGGCCAGCTGTGGCATGCTTGCCAGCGGGTGTCGACCCCTGGGTTACATCCTGCCTAGAGCCTGACATGGTTTCACTAACTTAATATGAAGGTTGCCTGATTAGATTAATTTAATATACAGCATTTGATTGGCTCACCCGTGTTTGCAGTTTATGAGTTATTTGGCTACCTAATGTAGTAGGTACAGGCCCAGTACAAGGCCTCTAGCCTGAACCAAAGTAATGTCAAAACATTCCTAAACCGAGAGACGTCAGGAAAGTTGGCAAGAAGAGGATAAATGTTACAGAAATATAAATAAGCACATTTTAAGAAACCAGGTAGCAAGACGCCCTGGATTCCTTAGATAAGGAAGAACAGGGATATGATGGCTAGTGGGAACCAACATGAACAAAGTAATAGGCGGCACCTAACTACATCAAGGGGTCGAACCTTGTTACGTCAGAAACATTGCGAAAGTTTCATCTGAGTGTATAAAAATGTATTTCTGGGGTGCGTTAGGGGTCCGGCCTAGGGGGCAGTGGAAAATCCCGCCACTGACTGAGCCGAGTCCATTGTGCTAGGGTCAGTATCCGCAGTGTGTCTCTGGATGAGTCTTAGAGCACTCCGGGGGAACTGCTGCTGTATCCACCGTGACAATAAACCTGGTCGACGTGCCTTCGTACCTTGCTGGACTCTGTGGTTATTGGGGGTTCTCTTCGGGTCTGCTGTGTCAGCTATCTGCAGGAGCTGGGGCAGCACTTAGAGGGAACACACACACGCAGCCGAGTGATACCAACATTGGAGAGAGCAGAGCACCACACCGGGAGCCTCTGACAACAC
>ML686211.1:0-22542 GCA_007922175.1 Pelusios castaneus
TAGTGTTGATAAAAAGAATACCTGTAGTAAAAGTAGGCTTATGATGTAGCGTTGTAAAGGAAAAACTGCCACTTCGAAGAGATGACTGACAGGTCTTCACATTTAGGGGAAGATTTTCAAAGGCACTTAAATTCCCACTGAAAATTAGGCTTCTAACAGTTACTTGTGCCTTTGAAGAGCTCTATGTTTTAACTCAAGCAATTATATACATCACCCCAGGGACAATCTGACTGTGAGTTCAGAAGGCATTCAGAAATCAAATGTGGACGAGAGATTTCCACAACACAGTATTGTATATAGACTTTCCCAGCAAACAAAACATATAGCTCGCTCCTTTGTTCTTTGGTAGTTATAAAACCGCCAGCCCCTTTTATTAAAGGCTAATAACACAGGTGCTGTCGCAAAACCTTTCACTCCTGGACTTTAAGAGCTTCAAAAGGCTTTTCATCTTCACATTTTCAGAAAGCAAAGAAGCTGTTGGGAATTGCAAAGCAATTTTCAATGGTTAAAAATGCCAACGGCTCTTAACTTCCCAACAGCTTTATAAGGCAACGTTTTCAAATATGGGAGACAGAGCAATTTTACTACATCTACAATTTAATAATCAGCACCTGATTAAAAAACCCTATAAGTAGTATAAAAGGATTCTTTGCTAGCTAGCAAATAAGAGCCTGATCCTTATTTTACTTTGCTTAAGTAGTCCTATGAATAATTCTGTTGACAGCAGTGATCTTTGGGAATAAGAAAAGACTACTCTTGAATTTAGGATTGACAGAATTTAGTATTTATGCTACTCAAAGCAATGCACTGATCCCATTCCAGAAATACCACCAGACAGAATCAATGTTTCTGGAAGCTCTGATAGTTGCGGCATGTAGGGAGAGGATGTTAGCATGGTGTCACACAGCGTTTCCGTTATGTACAGTGCTTGCACTCCAAAGAATCCTTCATTCAATGTTTACTCTGTGACGCCTTAATCCAAGAGGCATTTAGGGGAATATTCCCTCATGCACCCATTAAAAAAATTATTACATTACAACCCATTTTCTTCCCTTTGTTCGTCTAGAAAGCTAGGGTTAAACATAACTGACAGCCACCAGGTCATCTTGAGACACTGATCCAACTTTTAAAAAGAGTAATTTTTATATGCTAGTATTTTTAGTCGTCAGCACCAAAAATATAACGGAGCAGGAATTTAAACTGATTTGCTCTTGTTAAAGAGCCCATTCATCTAAAATCTGGTGACAAACTAAAGATCAGCACCACAAGGGGTTGGATCGGTTTGCTTCACACGCCATTAGGAATGCACTGATTATACCAGTTTTATCGCTAAGAGGTGTTCCTGCATGTGGAAAGGAATTATCAGCTGACAAAGAATCCTCCAAATGACTTGGATGCAGTTAGACAGCTCTGTTAGAGGCGTTCAGGCAAGGGAAGGCACTTCGGGGCTCTCCCAGAGCATCCTGTTATAAAGGAATACACTTTCAAACACTACGCTCGGCAAGTTAGTCAGAGACAGACATGGCAGGACCTGTGCACCAGGATTTTCAGACCCCCTTGGAAGACTCTGGGTGGATGTCTGAGCCGTGGTACGGACAGGAACTTGGAAACACTAAGTAGAGGATGGGAAGGCCATTGCGAAGAAGGGTTTGCAGAGGAGCCTAGACGGAATTTGACACAGTTTGCCATCACTTGCTGCTTGACACTGTACTATTTGCATCATCATCTTTGAAAAGGATCAAGGCTGGCAGATTTTCCAAGAGATGGCAGCAGCATGAACAGAAAAGCCCCATGTCTTGTCCTGTTTTACATAAGATGCCCATCATCGCTGAGGATAAATGGCTTTCCCTCCCTCCTCCTCATAAGCCATCCAGCACCACGCACACTCCTTTTCCTGGTCTGTTTCTGTTATTGGCTAGTTTACTAATAACCCTCCGCATTACCACTGGTTTACATGGAGGTTCTTCCACATGGCAGTTAAATGGTTGGCGTCCGTGGAATGAGTTCTACCAGGATGAGTGAGCTGTTTCTTCCGTTACTGCTCGGAAAAAGCCAAGTGTTATACCATTTAATTTAGAAAAATATTTAATGGCGTGAAGGTCATTGTCTTAGTACCAAAAGTAAAGTGCTCCCCAACTTGAGGCTACTGATTAGAGCTGAAAAAATGCTATTAAAGAGGCGGTTTGAGCAGCATTATAAAAACCAGCACGACAAACTATGGTTAAGGCAATACAGGTTTTGTCTTTGTGTGAGATAACTTACTGGACAGTTTTGTCTGTCTCAAGCTTTAATTATTGCTTTGTTTCCTCTGGCGACAGTTCTTAGCCATTAGGAAAGCAGTGCTGGCAGACGGATGAGCGCGTCACTCAATGCGGGAGAGGTGAAACACTTTGTAAATACCATAAGTTTTGTGATGTTAGACAGTAAAGGCTCTCTTCTCTCTCTCCTCTTCTGATGGACTGAACAATCCGGCAAGGAATTTAACATGAAAAGGGAGAGATGTGCTCCTGAAGTAGCACAAAATATCTGCCTACAGCAGAGGAGGTAGGAGAGTCTCGTGGAAGTTTTCAGTGGAGCGGAAGAAATAAAGCCAAGTCAGTTAGCAGTGCTGTGTAACATATTATGTCCTGAAAACTGTTCAAAGAGTTCACAGCCCTCAGGTAAGTTGTTTTAAGGGCATAAACCAGTACAGAGAAATGACATCCAAGGCTCAGAAATAGTCCCACGTCACCATTCACTACTTTCCCGCTTTCATATAGGATGGGATTGCCCCACGGGCTGTCAGCCCCTCAAATCGTTTGTAGGTGTAATTGATGAAGACCCAGTCTTTGTTCTTGTAGTCGGTCTCCGGATGATTACTTGTGGCCACTGGAAGACAAATTGATACAAGTGTTAACTTCTTCCACTATTACATTGGACTCATTATACAAGACACTAAGCCCACCCTTTTTGATTTAAAGGGATTATAGAATTTCTGCTTGGGAAAATTCTGTTGCCCAATTTTATTCTTCAATTCTAGAAGAAAGGGAATTGTTACAATCTATGGTGTCTAAAAATCCCACATGGTAACAAATGCTCAAACAAGCCTTGACCCAAGATTGGCCATTATAAAACATATCGGACAGCCATTCATTGATTAAACAGAATGAACAGCCATTCATTTTGGCCATGAGACTAAATAGAGCATGTTATAAAATGACACGTATTAAGTCTCACAAACGTGCCCTAGAAGCACGGCCACATCCCAACTATGCATTCAACTGGCAGTTGCGTGTAACTGCAGAGGAACCATCATGGTCTGATTTGCACAATGAAGATGAAAATTGTCCTTGTAACATTTATATAAAACCACAGGTGTGGTGATCAATGTCACGTCCATGAGTGGTTTTGGGTTTTCATGAGGCCAGAAAACATGTTACATGAATCAAGTGAGGAAGACAGGGGAGGAAGGAAGATCTGATAATTCTGAGTTTTTATTTTGTTTGGGGCTTTATCTGTTATTCCCATAACTGCCCTTACATCTAGAGATGTAACAGACGGAGGGCGCTCCGTTGCCTCCCGGTGTTGTCAATGGAAGTTCGGTGCATGAAGTTACCATTTAACATCACCCGAGATGATCAAGGCCCTCTCACCATGAACTTGCTATCAGAACTGACTTGCAGAACTTACTTTAGCAGGAAGCCTGCATTGCCCTACATGCGAAACGGGATAAGACAAGGGGGGACGTTACCTGTTGGTTTAAGAATATCTGATTCTGGAAATTCGTCAAAGTTTGAGGTGTCATCAATGCTTTTAATTTCTATTGATATCGCAGCTGGTCTCTCTCTGGAAAGAACAACATTCTCTGCATTAGGTTTTAAGGCACAATAATGCAAAACAAAGCCTGGATCTGGATGTGCTTGAAGCTCAGATCAGTAGAGCCCTGCAAATACGTGGATATCCGCATCCGCGGACCATTTCCTGCAGATGCAGATCGGATACGGATCCACATATTTATATCCACGCAGGGCTTTACAGATCAGGGTCACAACTTCATCACTATCACCCAGGCCTGGTTCCCTGTTTGGTCAAGTCAGAGCTGCTCATTTTACCATCCCAGGCAAGTTTTTACTGTAGTAGGTCTCCTGGCAAATCTCATGGCCTAATGCAGGGCTTGACAAACCCTGGGCACCAGGGGGCCAAGAGTGTTACTTTGTGGTGTTCAGAAGCAGAACGACACCAGTGCCCAAAAAAATAGCCGCCGGCACCTTCCGTGGCGCTCATGCACCACCGGTGAAACTGTTAGCGGTGGTGGCTTTTTCTGGCAGCGTGGGGCATTCTGTCGTGCCACGCAGCTCGGTGCCTTGGCGTTTGGGCTGGTTCCTAGCTGGGCAGCATATCTGTCGAGCCCTGGTTTAATATAATTAGACCACTGGACTGAAAAAAAATCAAGCAAGGACTTGCTTTGGAAGTGTCTGGCAACGTCCTACCTGATATGTTCCCAGTCAACTCCTTCAAAGAAGGGGTTATCCTTGATTTCTTCAACACCAGGTGCACCAATTCTGTGCTCCCATTCACAACAAAATCTGGGAAAGGATGAAAATAGCAGTGTTCTGTTTAGAAAAGAGTGAGTCATTTTAAACTCAACCTCGTATTTACATTTAAGAAATTGTAACTGAAGGATAATGACAAGACCTCTCATTTTAAAAGCAACACACAGAACTACGGCAAGGAATGTTAAGGCTGTACTAGAATGTAGGGAATTTACATTTAAGGATAATACATCCTTTCATCCAAGACCACCAGAGGGCAGCTGTCCACACCAAGTGTGTACGTTACGCTAGGAAAGGCAGAGTTTTGTACTGAGGACTAGTAAAAGTGATGAGAAACATTAGGGTACATGGTTCAGACTGAAGAGCAAAATGATTGCCCACTCTCTTCCCCAAGCCCAACTCAGCGTGCACAGGAATGTGTTTATAAACACACACCTGATCTCCAACAGATTTGCCGGCTGTGTTGCAACGCTGGGTGTGGAAAAAAGTTTGAGACACTTCCAAGGAAGTAGTATAAAGAATTTATTACCTGAACTAGTCTCAGCTCTAGTGTGTACGTATGATTTGGTTTAGACAGGAAAAATATTTCTGGGTTGCTGATTGCTTCTTGTAGAAAGCATTAAGGCAGATGGGCAGTTAATATTTTAAGATTAATATGGAAGCAAAGTGGGTAAACTTTGTTTTCAGACAGGAGTTTCTTTGGATAGACTATCCAATTCCCAAAGGAATTTAGACCACTCATAAGAAATGTTTCAAATGCATAGGATGGAAAGTCAGCAATTCTGATCTGCTGTCCTAACAAGCATAAGCTTATTTCAAAGATATTCTTTGCCAATATAAACAGAAAGAGTCCATGCAGCCAAAGAACACAACTCAACACTCTCATTCTGTTTCCTTCAAGTAGAGGTTCAATTTCTGCAGAATTCAGAGGCGCAGGAAATAAGGAAATGAAAATATTGGGAGGACTTCATCTTGTCGCCTTTTGCCTCCTGCAGCGTAAGCATTTTACAAGAGCCTCCATTAAAGTAGTTCTTCAAGAACTCTCAATTTAAATGATAGTGAACAACCACAAATCTGCTGAGAAGCAAGACATTTGATCGGTGATTTTCTGAATCAATATGTAAGTCTGACCAATGGATCATCTTAAACTAAGAAGCACTAACTCTCCCGTTAGGCAAGTTGTAAGAGAGGTGTTTTGCGCAGTCTGGAGGATGAGAAAGTTAATGACATACACCAAGTGACACCACATCACAAGCTTGATTAACTGCAGAATTGACTGATGGGAACCTTAGAATAAGATCCTTTGCTTTCTCAGAGATTGGAACTTCTGGGGGGAAGGTGAGAGTCTCTTTCCAGTTCATCACTTTCTTATATGTTTCCTGTGGGGTCTCGGAACAGAAAGGGGGATAACCTGAAAGACAAAAGGCACACCTGCAATGAAGTAAAGAGAAATTTGTGGCAACTGAAGCTTAAGTTGCAGTAATTTAAAGCAACCAGAAAAAAAAACCAAACAATGATTTTGTTTGGGTTATGAGACAGAAGTGTAAAAAGGTGAACAGCAAACTTGTAAAATATGCTTATAATGCAAATGGGCGCTACAAGAAGGTCTACACAAAAGTGCTACATCAGCACAGCTGCGCTGATGGGAGTGCTCTCCAGGCGACGTAGCATCTGCGGGGACAGCTCTTACTTGCGCTGCTGAGAGTTGTCTTTTTCACATCCTGAGCGACATATGTTAGATGGACTTAAGTGGTAGCGTAGACCTGTCCTACGTGTTAAGGTGCAGCATCAAAGATAAATGAAGCCATGAAAAAAGTGAACTTTGACTCTGTGATTGGGTAATCGGAATTTAGCATATACTCTACGTTTCTGCATTGCTTGTTTCTTACCAATTAACATCTCGTACATGATGACCCCAAGTGACCACCAATCACAAAGCTTGTTGTAGCCCGTCTGCATGAAGACTTCAGGAGCAATGTAATCTGGAGTTCCCACAGTGGAAAAGGCCTGAAATTTAATGGCTTCAGTTACACATTTTGAGAGATCTCTTCTACGGAAATAAGGATTTATACTAAAAGAGGAGACTATGTGGTAGATGCTACTCTATTTCCAAAAAAGATATTCCATAAAGGAACTTGAAAAGTTTCCTCCAAAAGGCAGAGTCAGTCTGTTGATCTGTCCACAGAAAGTCTTGGACATCACTCTTTTTCCTGGATGACTGAAGAATCTTTGCAGAAGCGAGGGCTTGAACTGAATCCACATAGACAACTTGCTCAAGCCAAAGGATGACCTTTCCTTTTTTTAAAAAAAGATTCTACAAGCTATCAGGACAGCACTATAGTGACAGCTGTGAAAACACACTACTGTAGGAGAAGGGAATAAAACCTGTTTAAATGTTGCTGCTCCGTTTTTAGAGGAGATTTGCTTTTAGAAATTTTGAAGTAAGATTCCGAAAGAGGGAGCGAATGCTGTTCAAATGTCTTTATAAAGAGCTGTTCCCCCATCGTCCCCCATGCCAAAGGATACAGCTAGGCTAGACGGTGACCGATATCTTCAAGGCAAGTGGCAGGATAGCCCTAGCTCAGTGGTTTTCAAACTTAGGGTTGGGACCCAGTTCTGAGTCGCAGACCTTCAGGCACTGGGTCGCGGCACCCCCTGCTGCTGTCACTAAAAGACTGGAATGCATTGCTCGAAGATGTCATTGTTGGGTTGCGGGCATAAATCATTTTTTTCAACTGGGTCCCAAGAAAAAAAGGTTGAAAACCGCTGCTCTAGTTCACACCAGACAGCTTGGCTCAAGTCCATTTCGAGCATTAACACTGCCAAGTAATATGCAATATATGTAAATCTAACCACTGAATTTCTTTGTCAGATGTTTGGGCAGATGTTGCTGTTTATGAAATCTTCAGGGTAGAATCACCACTATAAACCTTGATCTGCTTTTCTCATCTCTCTCAAGGCATCACAATCTAAGTATGGGCTAGCTGTCTCCCCAGAGGCAACATTATTTTGGAAGTGGCTAAGAACTTGGCTAGTTTTAGCCATAATGGCACCAGGAAAAGCATTAAGCCATGACAGCTCTCGATCTTGAGCATAAAAGTCACCAGCGTTTTACAGAGGGACAAGCTAGAATCGTTTCTGTTTTAAAGCCCGGCTGCACGGAGCTTACACAGTACGTCAGAGAAGTGTTTAGAAAATTTTCAAAAGTGCTGGAGTGTAAATGCTGGTCATTTTTAATATCAAACAGCCAAGCCGCTTGCATCTCACAGCTCAGCGATGAGCATTTCCAGACAGAGGGACTGCACTCACCAACTGACGTCTATTTCTCTTCCAGGTTTCTGCTTTCCTTTTGGAATTCATGTTCTGGAAAGCTAAGGAGGACAAGAACACACAGGCAACAGTATCACTCATTTCTCTTTTCACTTTCTAGCCACGAAAAATAGCCCCGCTTTCAGTTACACGTAGAAGGGTAGAGTTACCCCAGCTCATCAGAAGCATCCAGATCCTGCCACTTGACTGCCTGTGAGCCCTAGACACTGCTGCTTTCCGAGTTAAAATTCTGCAAGCGCTTCCATTAACCATCCACGTTTTCAGAAGTTCGTAACACTCACTTCAAGATGACAACATTCTAAAGGCTAGATTTTGATCTCAGTTGCAGCCCCGTAAATCTGGAATAAATCCTATGAAGCCAATGGAGTTGCCTCAGCTTTAAAACGGTATAAAAGAAATCACAGTCCAGCCTCTTTTCACATCTCCAGAAAGTTCCATTCAAGTCTGTTCACACAGGGTGGATGCTTTTGTTTGTGGAAGGCAGAATAGAGCACTCAATGTTTTAGCGTCTTTTAGTCAACCACATAACACAGGCACACATGTGCCTAGATTGGGTACCTGGCCCTTAACAGTTTAGTAAAACTGTATCTCTGAAGACAGCTATGTCAAATATGGTCAAATTTACGGCAGTTATCACTAATGGGATTGGCGGGTTTTGTAACATGTGCTCTGTTCACTGGGAACTGGACTGGGCCCAAACTCTCAGTGGTGTCAATCACTTGAATGAAACTATTTTGAAATAGCCGAGACAGTGACTGTTATTCATAAATGTTAGCTAATTGGGATTAAACCTCTCATCTGGAGGAACCCTTTCATTTAAAAGCATTGGGGTGGCCGTATCAAAAGTCTCTTTCCCACGCACACCTCCTCACCATGGAGAACGTGACTGCCTCCTCTACTTCAAGTAACACATGAAGGAGGAGGCGCTAGCAACTACAGTCACTCCAAGATCAAAGACGGAAGCATTTACCACGGGGTCACTGCAGAGGGAAATTAGCTCGAGACTGAGGAGTAGGAGCTTTTCTGTTTCTTGCTATGAGCCTAGCTTCAGGAGAGACTCCAACTGCATATCGTTCTGGTGCCACACCCAGCTCTTCTTGGGATGCGACACAAACAACATGCAATGAGCCTACTGAGAAGCACAGCAAGGAAATAGGAGGCTTGAAAGAAGGAGCACGTTTACTGGAATGGTAAACACTTCTAGTGATGTAAATACCTTGGTAAGGAGCAAAAATAAGAAAGGAAGAGCACAGTGCAGACAGGGCAAGAGGCAAGCTGCAGTTTGACAGGGACCAATCACCCCCCCAACGCTCCACACATGCAGCGTTCACTAGATCGCCACCGTTGGATGGAAATCAGTCACCTTCAGAATCTCAGAGGAGAAATGGAGGGCAGAACACTTACTGAAATCACTAGGAAGGCTGTGGTTCAAGTTTCTGTAGAACTCTGTTCTGTGAGCCTTCTTCAGGCCGGTGCAGAGACCGAAATCTGACAGTTTCACATGGCCCTAGACACCCAAAATGCAGCAGCAGCATAAGACATCCAGCCAAAGAATACAGTTATTTACCCAATTATTCCATAGGACAAGACACTAAGCATATTGACTCTCTTGCTCTAGCCTACAACTGGACTGAGACATTGAACCAGCCTAGGGATAACGTTCTACACTGCCACAGTGGATGTGAATCAATTTCCAGTCATGCTTCCAATACCTGCTTACTTCAATGGGAGCTGAAGGCTCTTGGCACGTTGCAGGATCAACCCCGTTCAGTAGTTAAAGTATAATTTGACGGGCCCCAGAACCCTCCTAATCTCCAGGCCCCCTTCCCGTATTGTAGGCACTTCCAACCACTTCTCAATACCACATTATCAGTATCAGTTATCGCTCCATAAAAATATTTATAATTGTATATGGCGTTTATGTCTACAGCAATTATTGTCACAAACTAGCAAACACTGCATAACTCAATAAGTATTGTGATTAACAACGGTGGGGCTTAGGACCTGCCAGCAGCCAAGGAGGGGTGGAATATGCGTTTCGCCGGATTTTTCTATTTTTAGGGGCCCTGGAACTCTGGCCCCATTTGGGGCCCTGGAACTGTGTTCCAGTGTGTTCCCCCTTACTTTAACCCCTGACCCCATCATCCCTTGAGGGGGACTGCCTCATGCCCTTCAACCACTACCACCCTAGGTACAAACACATGACAGTCTACAGGAGTGCTGTCTACTACTCTGTCAGAAAGTGGATGAATTGTGGGGGGCTCTATAAAAGACATAGGACATTCCAGAAAGAGCAAAATATGTTACTCTGCTCACTGGCTGAATGTACCTTATCCGCAGTGGTAGACAGCTGGGACTTTCAATAGGAAGGTCTTTTCTGAACCTAAAAATGGCATATTCAATCCTAAACTTGCACAACTCTGTAAAGGTCTGCACCAATTAGTGCATTTTATTCTGGAATTAACAGAAGTTGGTAAATTCTTCTTACCAACAAACTTCTCCCAGACGAGTTAAGCAGACAAATGTAAAATTTTACTTAGCAATAGGAGAGTATTGAAATACCCCAACTTCCTGGGTACTACCTACTATAAATACAGGCAAGAAACCAGGTTCTCTGGTCTGTCTGGAGAAAGATGCCTCGTTTTGAGAAGAAATAAGAGCTAGTGAGACTGGAAGCCTAATGGATCAGCTACACCCCCAGCTTTGGTGTAAACCCACTATTCAACCCAGGGTGACCACACACTAAGCAGATGTCAGGAAATGATTTTAGACTAAGGAGGAAGAAATGAAACCAAAAGACGGTTTTAAACAGCACTGAAAACCACCAAAAAACAGCTCAGAGCAACTGCCACAAGAGAGCACTCTGGGAATAAGGTACAGTCATTTAAAGGTTAGATAGATACAGCCTTAGATCTATCAGGCCCATGGAAAATAACTTTCAATTTCTTACCTTACACTAAATAATAGTCATCTATAATAGCACTCTGAATTCTATGAGTTACACTGTGTGTTTGCCATTACCCAAGTGAAGAGTCTCTCTCACCAACAGAAGTCAGTCCAGAAATAGACATTAACTCCCCTGCCAAGTCTCTCTCATATCCTGGGACCAACACAGCTACAGCAGCACCGCATAGAGAGGGTTAATACGTTTGTACCTTACTATCCAAGAGGAGGTTATCTGGCTTGATATCCCGATGGATAAAACCCAGCTGATGAATGGAGTCAATAGCCAGCACAGTCTCTGCTATATAAAACTGAGTTTCTTCTTCTGTTAGGGTATCTTTTTTCATCAACAGCGTCATCATATCACCTAGAAAAAGTCAGCCCCAGTACACAGCAGAGGTAAATACACACTGGTAATTAAACTTTAGCCTCTTAGTAATATATGCCTCCAAAGCCATTAAATAAGCCATGCGTTCTCCATGAGTGGTGAATTCAGTCTCAGGTTTTTTGAAATAATTATATTTTACACATAGTGGATTCACAAACACCCAAGAAATACATACAGAAATGTAATACGGTCTTCACACAGCGATGGTCAAGCCCATTGGTGCTCATTAGCTTGTTCAGCGGAAAAAGTATTTAACAATCAGACCATGAAAATAAACCTTCAGTTGGCTGCAAACTCTCTGGGGCAGGGACAATGACTACCTGTTTGTATAGCACATAATTCAATGGGGCCCTGACTGACGCCTCAGGTTGCTAGTAAAATACAGGTGCATAATTTAAAAATCTGAGGTAGCATACATCTCAAATGTAACCGAGAGTTCGGCGACATCGTCTGTAGGTGACCATCAGCTGGCAGTGCTAAATGACAGTTTGAAGGGGTTAAGTGAAATCAAGAATTTGTCACTGGCAGGTACTGAGGTCTCCAATTTTAGAGAAATCCAGTGGACCCAAATGAGTTTGTTGTAATCACAAAGAGACCCACTGAAATACCACAGTCTGTAAATTAGCGAGTACATAACATTTAAAAGGATATGCCAAATGCATATTGATCATTTTAATTTTGTTTTCATTAAAGACTGGATAACGTACCAGATAATATTATAAAGCAATGGATATAGGAAGCCCCACACAGCAACAGTTAATTAAGTCATCACTGAGATGTGAAGAGAGAGTGTCTTCTGAGTGTGTAAAATAGTGGGCTATTTAACAAGTGTCTACTGTATTTGATTTTGTGCCAGTCTATTTGCGTTTCTGGCTCACTCATAACATCCAATTAGCAAAAAGTTGAATTCCCTGCATAGAAATGGCCCGGAAACCAGAGTTTACTTGTGGACAATCACACAAGATTGTATATCTTGGCTCTCAGATTATCAATTTTGCAGCCAAATGCCCATATTTAGCAAGAACAGATTGCATTATTGCAAATCAGATCTAAAGCCATTCTTTAGGTTTCATATGCTTTGAATATAACCCAGCAAGCCCGGGAGCTGAGCTGGGGGGCTGGCTCAAACCAGCATGGGCAGCCAGTTCAGGCCAGCCCCCTAGCTCAGTCCAGGGGAGCTGCCAAACCCGGCAGCTCCCAAAAATACTGAATTTCACTGCTCTGCTAGAGCAGTGAAATTGACATA
Source organism: Pelusios castaneus (assembly GCA_007922175.1). Lineage (NCBI taxonomy): Eukaryota > Metazoa > Chordata > Testudines > Pelomedusidae > Pelusios > Pelusios castaneus. The sequence goes on from ML686211.1 coordinate 12,440, forward strand.
TATGTCAATTTCACTGCTCAGCTAGAGCAGTGAAATTGACATATTTGACAGCTCCAGTGTCCCAGAGTGGCCTTGATTGGCACTCTGGGACATTTCCAGAGGCTGTCTACTGCGCAAAATGAGTACACACGAGCATTACCGCGGAACAGCTGTTCCGTGATAATGCTACCACTCTCATTTTGAGTGGTTTAACTGTTGCTCGGCAACAAGAGGGTGTTGCCACGCAACAGGGAAATTGATCATGTGTACGCTATTGGCTTTATTGCATGGTAAGGAGCCTTACCACGCAATAAAGTGATCGTGTGTACATAGCCTCAGATAAGTAATTATGGATGTGGCCCGGCAAGGTGCCAGGCACCCTCATTCCCCAATGAAGTCACCAGCATTAAGAATGGCTCCATTCCTGGCCAGATACAACCCAACACAACACTGGAGAGCAATTATATACGTACAAATAACAGTAACAAAGACAGGGTATGTTATAATGGGAGAAGACAGCCACAGAGCAAATGGCAAGTGACCTCTTGGTCTCTGGTAATTACCTCCAGGCAGGAACTCCATGATAAGGTAGAGGTTTAGCTTATCTTGAAAACTGTAGAACATTTTCACAACCCACAAGCTGTCTGCCTCCACTAGAATGTCCCGCTCTGCACGAATATGGCCGACCTAAGGAGATATGTATGCATTTGATTAATTATGATGTTTACCATGTTTTATTAGATGCATGTATCTTCACACACAATTCACACATTGCTGTGAGGGGATATAAAGACGGAATATGCAACTGCCACGCCTTTACATTAGGAATGGAAACTCAATCACATGCCTTAATACTTTCAGCACTGGATATCTGCAGATTTTAAAATGGTGGAAAAGTTTGAGGCGATTATAACTTTTGAAGACAGCAATAACTTTATAAAATATGCTTCTGAGAGCGAAAAGGCAAAAAAACTTACTAAAAATCACTGCTTTTCTGTCACCTGCTGTGTTTGGAATGGTCCTACTGAATAAATTCCTCGGGATTCTGACTCCATCGGACCCGTTAGTCCATAGATCTAAAGATCTTTTCTGTTCAAAGGTTTATAGGACAAATCTTATGACAGGTTTTTGTTTTGAGAATCTATAAAAATTATCCAAGCACAAAACACCACTGATCTCCATTATGCTGCCATATACTAAAAATACCTAGAATTCTTTTTGTGGTTTCTCTGTGATCCACAAGATGGCAAGAGCTTAAGTGCTTCTGGTGTTAAATAAGGGCATGTTTACACAGGAAGATTTACTGCTATATTCATAATCATATAACTCCCCATGTGGACACTCTTAGTCTAGAATAAGAACTATATAAGCAGGAGAAAGTAACCAAGACAAGTGAAAAGTGAAAGATATTACAGTGTTGTTAAATGCATAAAGTAAACAAAAGAGCAAGATTCCCCCTAATATTTCCCAGTTGTAGCCATCTCCTATGTTACCTAGTACAGTTGTAGTTACACAGTTTCAGAGAGAAGTTGAAATTGACCGTATCCCTTTAGGATCTGATCTACATTGCTTTTAAAGGTACAGCAGAACAGCACAGGCTATTCCCGTCCAAAGGATTTAGTAACATTGGACTATATCGCGAACCATTCATTAACTCTGGCAAACAGTTACATCATTAGATATACTAACTACAAAAGGACTGATTGTGTGAGTAACTGTTTACCAGTGTAAACAAAGGATTCAGAGCAAGACCCTAGTTTTAATGGCAATTAAAGCTCTTGATCCTGGAATCACCACCACCGCTACAAGTAGTGTTTGCTGCAATGAGTAGTCAGTGAAATGCACTCAGCAGGACTAGTCACAGTAGTAAACGCTATGTCAAGTATTGAATGGTTGCAAGAGCAGACCCCAAAGTTGTCTTTGTCCTCATTCATTTGAGCAAAAGACCAGTCTAGCACCACAGCATGTAACCCAACTATTCGGGGAATTTTCATGGAGAAAAATCATCCCATTTTATCCTAGAATACCATTTATATATATGGCTACTAAACCTATAATAACAAATTGATCCCTTCCAAGTCAGAAGTACACCTGTGCCACCTCCAACAGTAGAGAATCGATTGTGCAAGTTTGATTGAGTGTCTGTAAAGACACATTCCAAAGGGGTAGCCGTGTTAGTCTATTGTAGAAAGACAACAGAGTCTTGTGGCACTTTTAAAGACTAACATTAATTAAGATTAATAAATCTGTTAGTCTTTAAAAGTGCCACAAGACTCTGTTGTCATGATATCTCAAGTCTTTCTTCCAGAAAGAATTACAAGGAGGATAGAATTTTCAAAACCATCTAGAGAAAATCCAGTATCCAAATCCAAGGCAGGTTGGAAACTGTCAAAAAAACAAAACAAAAACAAACCAAAAAATGCACACACAATTTTTAGCTAGCACAATCTAAACCATGTGTTGCTGTGATTATTCTTAGAATTTGCAATGGAGCAGAAAAAGAGATTTCACAGAGAGGCAGAACTACTAGAATTGCTATTTGCAATTACTATTACTCACCTGCTCTTTTTCAAGCATGTCAGCTTTGCGTAATATTTTCATCGCATACACGTGCCCTGTGTCCTTCTTCTGGACAAGCCGCACCTTTAAATTGTGCAAAAATATGGAGTCAAAAATACATCCTCACTACCCCAACTTTTCCAAGTTTCTTTTACAGGATTCTGGCTATCATGCCCTAAGGGCAAACATTTTGCTTCTATTTTAGAAAGCAAAATCAAAAAATGAAGACAATCAGCGCTCTACGGCACCGAAATACACAGCTTGCTAGTCTAGGATACCAGATCGCTATAACAAAATTCATACCATCTGACCGCATTTAGCAGTCTGTGATATGAAACGAGTTGGACGGCCCAAGCCCAAGTTAGTAGACAAATCTCTGTCATAAAAGCCTATTATAAAAGGTCTTGTGGTGCACAGTTTCACCTATCCCTGCTTCCCAAAAACCAGTCCTACAAAGTTAGGATCAAGGCATGTTAGCACAGCAATGCAATGCCTGCACAGCTGCTGTTATAGGGCTAAATCCAGGCTGCCAACCCCAACCAAACCCCTTTCACCAGCCTTTCAGTCAGTTAAAGCAGTGGTTCTCAACAGCTGTGTTGGGACACATTATCATCTCGCCACAGAGACCGGTGTGGGGGCTGGATTTGGCCTGTGGATGAGGCTGGTATGTCCTGTGGGGTCACACATGCCACCAAGCAAAAGGTCAAGCAGCATTGCTTTAAAGCATGTAGGTTTTGTTTGTTTTGGGGTTTTGATTTTTTTAAATATAAACTAGCACTTAACTGAAGTGCATTTCAACATCAAACTTGAAACAAACCGTCAGCAGTGCCTGTATCATTATCAATATTGTTCTGATATTTTAAAAGTAGTCTTTTCAAAGCTATCATGTTTCTACAGTTGTATTTGGTTGTTCTGTTCTTACCTCTCCAAACGCTCCTCTGCCTATTACTTTTAAGGACTCAAAATCTTCCAAACCAAGTCTTGTTCTCTTTAAGCGAAGGAACTCGGTTTCCTTTCGGGCATGCGCTGACCTCCTGATTCTCTTCTAGAGTTTGTTTTAAAAAGAAAGTCAGGGAGTTTATGAGATTCCACAGTGGCGTCCCAATCTGAATCATACTGAACGAATTGGAGAGGTCATTAAAGTTAGGACTATGGGTTACTTATATTATCTAACCAAAATACTTGTGTTCATTACCTCTTCATCTTTTAAACCTTCCTCTTCCATTACTTTTTCTAGTTTCTTCTGCCTGGGGAAAAAAAGCAATGAGAAAAAATTAGTTTAATTCTTCAGAAAATCCTACAAAAAGCCTACATACTTTCAACACCAAGAGGGAGTGTTGTTTAGAATTAAGAGCCAGAGGACTAGGAATTTGGGTTCTCAGATTCTGTTCCTACCTTACCCAGCGCCACACCAGGAAGCATGAAAGTCTAACTAACCTCTCTGCCTTGATTTAGTCATCTGTACAAGGGATTCAATATTTGCCTACATCACAGAAGTGTAGAGATTTATTCAAAGACTTTCAGATTCTTGGAGGAAAGACAACGTGGAAGTGCGAAGAATTAGAGTTAATAGAAAGATGCTGGTCTTTCCACATTTACGCGGAAGCCTATTTTTTCCAATAAAAGTCCAAATTCACCACCTCCCCCCTGCAACTTCATTAATTTAAACAGACTGACTGAAATGACACATGCCTTATTTTATGCAAGGATGGTTTGGTGGGTACACCCAGACAGAGGCTCAAGAAATCTGAGTTTAATTCCTGGCTCTGCCACTAAGTCTTATATAAGACAAGTCACTTAGTTTTTCTGTACCTCAGTTCCCCATCTGTAAAATAGGTAAAATAATTCCTACCTACCTAAAGATGATGAGACACTCGGCTACCAAGGAGATGGGGGCTGTATTTGTACCTAAGCTGATATTAATGGTTTTCTCCCTTAAAATATTGATACACATATACAACCTTAATTCCACTTTTTTTCTTTTCTGACACTGAAGCCATGTCTACACTGAAAATGCTCCATCAATCCCCAAGGACTGATGCAGTGGGATTGACTGAGCAGACAGTGTAGACCCGCTCAAACAATCCCAGAAATGCTCTCCTTCCAACGTAGTAACTCCACCCGCCGAAAAGAGCAATGCAGTGTCAAAGGGAGAGCGTTTCTGGTCAATGCTGCTGAGTGAAGATGCCACGGTAAGAGGAAATAAGTAAGTTGATGGGAGACATGTAATCTACACACAGTAGAATGTGTATCTCCTGTCTACTTAGCACAGCAATGTAGACAAGGCCTGAGCTGCCACTAGGCAACTGCTGGGGTATGGTAACATTTTAACCCAACCTCTCTATATCATATACGCTGAAACTGCTCTCCCCTTTTCTAGACTCTCAGGAAATAGAATCTGCTTATCATCACCACTGCACACACATGCACGCATCCCTCCAAATGTGAACTGCAGCAGGACAAAGCAATGTTGAAACTTTTTCCAACAAGCATTTACAGATAAGGGAAAGAAGCCTTTGTGGGTTATAGGGCATGTTCTTGTGAGGTCCTCACCACACTAACATCTCACAGAATTTGATGGAAGTAAAAGGTGCTCAGCACCAGCCAATCTGGCCGACAAAAAGAAAATAAAGGTTTAGGGAATTCATTACACGTCATCTCTTAAAGCCTGCTAGGCTCCTCCTGACTATGAGTTAGTCAAGTTAATGTAAAATGACAGTATTTACAGCAGTCGCAGATACAGACCCCCCCTCCCCAGGGCAGCTGAGGGATGGCGCCAGGATACATGCTGCCCTGTGCGGGTGCAAGGGGTGGTGGTGGGAAGGAATGTAGGCTTGTCCCCTGGGTGCCGGAGACCCTCGGTACGCCGCTGTACCTGCTCAAACAGGAGCTCAAGCTAAACCATCATATGTCACTAGTTTTCTTTCACTTCCCCTTTCCAAACTGGGATTTTTACCTCATTTCCCGTTCTTCATGTTGTGCTATGAGATTGCTATAGAAGTTTTCTAATGTCACTTTTGTCATTGTAACACGCTCCTTGGTGTGGTTACTCATGGATGAACAGGGTGTTGGACCCGTCATTGCCATGGCTACTAGAAAAAAAAAGGGGGGGGGTATTATAAAAAGTATATTTGACATTACTAATGACAACACAGCATGAAAGCAAGAACTCTGACAATTAAGTAACACTCAACTACTTTAGAAGTTGGAATTAAGAATCCAGGCTGATGTTAATATTTTATGTAGTTTTAATATCTAAATTACCAGAGAAAGTCAATAAATGATAGAGCAGTTCTCTAAACTGGAAGTCATCAGTAAATTAGAGCATCTATAGGAGAGAGAGAGTTACAAAATAAAAGGTACAAGTCAGGCTTCCTGTTTTTGTACAGCATTCAAAAAGAGGGAAGGAAACTTGACAAATATTATGCCTCAAAAACCACAATTTTAGGCAGTATTTAAAATGTTTTGTACTTCTCCCAATTCATTCTCCCCATCTTCTACAAATGTTAGGGATGAAAGAGCCACCCTTCTCTTTCTTTTACGCTTGGAGAAACAGGGTACTTCTATGCTTGTCAGTTGCATGAAGATCCCCCTATTATGAAACTTACCAGGAACCAAAATACTGACAAATGGACCTGTAGAACAACTGAAGAAAGACAATTTTGCTATTTTTAGCTACTTTTGCAATTAGGCTCTCCCATTTTAGTAGAGGTTTCCACAAAATGGCTTGCCAGATAATTACCTCTAACCAAGTCTTAACTTACATTAGATGGGCTTTTTATTTTTTTATTTTTTTTAAGTTTACTGCCTCTACATCTTAAATTAGTTTCTAAATTATAAGTTTAAGAAATACACAAAAGCAAGTCAATTCCATGGTATGGCTCAAATTCCGGGCAAGATCCAGGCACCCTAGCCTGTTTACTGCAAGATGCAATAAGTAAAATGCAGTGTATATAAAATGTACTAGCTCTCTCAACAATTTTGTCTTTTCATTGAGGTTTTCTAGTGGTAATATAACCCACAAGAGCAAAATTCCCATGGCTGGAACATATCCCTAGAAGTCAGAAACAGCGAGGTGTAATTTAGAGACACTTTCTCCTTTATAGGACAGTAGGAGTCTCATGATGTACAAGAAGTCTGGCCCTGCTGACTTCTCCACCTGCCATCACGACACAGGTGTGGCAATACCGACCCACAGCAAGTGGCACTGTGCACCAGATCACAACACCTGGAGCAGGGAACCTAACCCAGCCCCAGGGGACACCAATGTCACAAGTGTGTGTAAGGCAGACTCTCTCCAGCCCACCACTCCCACCCCCCCACTCCACAGGGCCTTTTCTTCTCTCTGGGCTGGTTAGGGTTGCCATGACAAGGCTGGCCGGGTGCTGGAAAGTGGTCAGTACTCCCTCACTTTCAGGGCATTTATAATTTTTTTCTAAAAAACATTAAAGAACTGTCAGTAAACCCTGACCTTTATAAATTTGTGGCAACTGCTCCATGTATTTTAATTTTAAAAGCATGAAGTGACATATTTGCAACTCTAGGCATCACTGCACTGTGCATGGCCCTGCAGATAACAACGCACAGCTGGCCCCTGCCTCAGAGAACTTACACTAGAAACTATTTCTATGTGACCTGTTTGACACCTTCTCTCCTTCTAAGAAATCAGGCAACCTAGGGACGGTTGAGAAATTTTTGCTGTACAGTTGATGATGATTTTTGAAATTTATTTCTTTTAAAAAAGAATGGCTCAAACAAAGTGTCAAAATATCCAGATGAGAATGGCCGGATTCTCTCCTTACACAGCACAGCAAGAGCCTGCAGATGCGGGATCTGTGCCCTGCAAACACATTTGCATCATTCACATGGATTGCGCGACCAGTCCCTGCTCCCCAGAGACCAGAAAACAGGGAAGTGAGGCGCAGGTGCTGGGGGCAGATAAAGGCAGGCGGAGGAAGACAAAGAGTACCATGCACCTGCAGGGGTGAGGTCTGACAACAGGGAGGGAGGCAGGCTGGCCACTCTAGGATGGGCAGCCACAGTGCCCAGCCCTCGCCACCAGCGAGGCCCTACCTGGACTGGAGGGGCCACCTGGGGGAGGCAGGGGAAGGCTCTGGGGCCCGTTTGGGCCCATCATGGCAGCAGGAGCCCCGCCAGCGCAGGGAGCCCAGCCCCACAGGCCGGGCCAGGAGGGGCCCAGCCAGATGCCCGGGGCGGGAAGGTGGCAGGATGCCCCAGCCTCCCAGCTGCAGTGCCGGGCCTCACCCCAGGCAGCAGGGGGTGCAGGAGGCAGCTCCCCCGGCGGACGGGGACAAAGTGGGTGGGCCGTCACCGGGGCAACAAGGGAGGAGAGAGCCGTCACCGGGGCAACAAGCGGGGCCGGCAGAGGCACTTACCGGAGCCCCCCGCGGAGCGATGGCGGACCCCAGCCCCGCTCGGAGCCGCAGACTCACCCCTCACTGGGGAAGGGAGATCCGGGTGCGCCCCTGACCCTAGCGCGGCCCCCCCGCGCTCCTCTCACGGACGGCGCCTCGCAAGGGACAAGAGGCGGCAGCCGAGCGGCACCCCTCAGACAGCCGAGTGAGTGACCCGTCGCCGACGTCGCGCATGCGCTGCCGCTAGGAAGCGCCAGTCCCCCACCATCCCCAAGGAGCGGCGGGGGCGCGGACGGGAACTGCGCAGGCGTGAATTCCACTTCCCTCCAGAGGCGGCTGTGGGAGGTGCAATGCGCACGCGCATTTGATTCCATTCCCCCCCTTTCGCTACTCGCGCAACGTTCTGTCCCGCACAGCTGGGCTGGCTGGGGCCGCTCGGTTTCTGGCTAAGAAGCCTGGAGAGCTGCTAACAATGCTATCTACTGGCTGACCTTTGACAGGCCATGATGACCGCACTGTTCATGCCAAGCCTGCAGAAATCAGGACAGGCTGCGCCAATACCATGAGTGGCCAAAAATTAATGAGATTTTGTTAAAAAAGTAAAGAGCCAGGGGCGTAAGAGTCAAGACTTGTGTGTTCTTTCATGGCATTGACGTACTGTGTGAGCAACTTGAGGGTGAACCTCAGTTTTTCCATCTGTAAAATGAATCTAATAATAACCTCACCTTCATAGGTGTCTTGGAACCTTAATTTTATTGCATTCAGGTTTCTAAAGTGTTTTGAGATCCTCTGATAGAAGCTGCAATAAAAGAATATTATTGGTAGAATGGAACTAGACTGAGACCATCAATTCATTTCACAAAGGTTGTTGAATGTGACTTTTGATTGTCACTGAGCTGATCTTGAAACAAGGCTTTAGACCCTCATATTCCAATCTCAGTTGAGCCCAACTAGTCCTGCCCCCATTTCAGCACATAAAAGGATCATTTGTGATTCCATGTTAATTACAAATATGAAGTGATATTAGCAAAAGATAATCTTGCTTTATTTTATTTATATTTATATTTCTACAGGAAATCAAGTACAATATTATGTATATTTCATGTTAAAAGCCTTTGAATTGTAATGACATTGAGGACTTTTATTTAAATTCTGTCACTGTGTAAGATGAGAAATACACTCCTGATTTCTGCACATACACCAGCAATGGATTTGCAACAAATTCATGTGCACACATCATCTCTCTGTAAATGGATATGATGATACATTTGTTACAAGCATGACAAAAAATACACTATCTAAAATATTTGTTTTGCAACTGAACTGGATGTTGCTTTGCTTAGACACAGCTAGCAAATTTGGCATTAAAGGTGACTGGCCAAATAAAAATGTGTTTGTGCCCTTTATTGCTCCTTTTGAATATAGGGAGATTATCTCATAAAGTTTATTCTTCCTCAAGAAAATATTTATGTCATTCACACCTTCTTCTTTTTTCTTGCAGGATGTTGGGAACTTTAGGAGGACCTGAAACATAATATCAGATATGGAGCTTGGAAGCTGAGCTGTCTTTGTTCCATTTCTCCAAAGGCGCAGTGTAGTAATGCACAGCCTCAGAACTTGTCTATCTGGAGAAACTGACCAGCACAGAGATAGCAGAATAATTGTACCACTGTCATTATACTGGTCTAATTTCCCATGTGAACACTCTCTTCCTGAATAAAGTGACTTTCTGCTAGAATTACTCTGATATAATTATTCTGCTTTAGCTATGCTGGTCGATTTCCCCATGTCCACAATCCCTTAGGGTGGGAAAAGTGCTGATCAACTTCCAACCTTGGGCTATCATGCCTTCCAAAGATTTCCAATATCATCAGGAAAAGTGAGCAGTGGGGAGCTTCTAATGTAAAAAATAACCAGAAAAATAAATCCTTTGGCCTGGCTAAGACTTGTGGAAGGCCATGAATACAGTGGAACAGGTATAGGACTTCTGCACAAAGGGAGATTAGGGTGTGACAAATGCAAGCGAGAGATCCGCATCCTGGCTGCACCCAAACCTACAAATCTGGCATTTGGAATCATAGGACTATGGGGATCTACAACCAGGCAGATCAACCAGACTAGTGAGTTAGCAAATGGGTGGAGGGGGGTCAGAGAGGATGTGTGCCAGTGCTGCAGAGACTACTGCAATCT